>APFE030073852.1:24751-39667 GCA_000404065.3 Pinus taeda | reverse complement strand
AAATAAAGAGTAATTACAATATTACAATCCATTAAAAGTATAAAATCAAAATTTAAATAAAGAGTATGTACACTATACAATCAACTACTAAAACATAAAATTAGAAAAGCGAAAATAATAAAGAAATTAGAAAAAATAAAATGACTTAAAACGATATGTGCGTGATTGTAAAAGTACGCATAAGTGAGTGAGCCATTCTCAATGTGAATTGTAATTAACATGCAAGTTAAGTATTGTTGGTACACATGTAAATATCTTCATGTAAATCAAATCAGGTTTTAAGGGCTCCACCATTCGTACAAGACACGAAGTGACAGTGCGTCATCTACAATTAATTACACCTCACCTCCTCCCATCTGCCCAAACTTTCTCTATTATAAATACTCATCATAATCTTGCATATATCACTGCATTTCTCCTCCGCTGCTCTGCCCAATTTCTGCTCTCCGCATTTAAGCACCATGCCATTCCTCTGTTTTCCTTTTCCTTTTCGCATCCTGTTTTTCCTATTCATTTGCCCCTTCTCCTTCTCTACGCACTCACTTTATGACGATGCAAAATCACTGTTGGCATTTAAGAACCATATCACCTCTGATCCCCATGCTTCAATGGCCGACTGGAGCCCCGCAGTCCCCTTCTGTAACTGGACTGCCGTCACCTGCAGCCACCGTCACTTGCACAAAGTCATCTCCCTCAACCTCACTTCCAGGGATCTGCACGGCCCCATCTCTCCTTCCCTCGCCAATCTTACGTTTCTGCATACGCTTGATCTCAGTGGCAATCTGCTCCACGGCTATATCCCACCTCAACTCGGATCCCTGTTTCGTTTGAAGACCCTCTGGCTGTACCGCAATCAATTAGAAGGAAGCATGCCACGTAATCTTGGCAATTGCACAAATTTGGTTAGCTTGGCACTCTCCTACAACAATCTTACTGGAAGTATTCCGCCAGAGTTGGGTTCCCTCACACATCTGCAACAGCTTTTCCTGGGGTCGAACATCTTGACAGGTATAATTCGTCTTCATTTGAAAACCTGTGAGTATTGATTATTTTAGAAATAGCAGAAACAAACAAATATCTTACTCACTAATTTTATTGTGAATTTTCAGGGAACATTCCCAATTCTTTGTCAAATATTTCCATTTTGACTAGTTTGGGAATCTATGAAAACAAACTCACTGGGAGTATTCCACAAGAATTGGGCCGACTCACTAGTCTCCAAACTCTTTATCTTTATCAGAATGAATTATCAGGGACTATTCCTGCTTTTTTGTCAAATATCTCTACTTTGACTGAAGTGGAAATTTCCACAAACACTCTCACTGGTAGCATTCCACAAGAATTGGGCCTGCTCACTAGTCTCCAAACTCTTTATCTTTATGAGAATGAATTATCAGGGACCATTCCAGCTTCTTTGTCAAATATCTCTACTTTGACTGACTTGGAAATTGACGTAAACACTCTCACTGGTAGCATTCCACAAGAATTGGGCCTGCTCACTAGTCTCCAAACTCTTTCTCTTCATGAGAATGAATTATTAGGGACCATTCCCACTTCTTTCTCAAATCTCTTTAACTTGACTACCCTCAGTTTATGGGGAAATCAACTTAGTGGAACAATACCAAATTCCATTGGAAATTGTTCAAAACTAAAGGAACTCGTGCTAAGCTACAACAAGTTAAGTGGGAGCGTGCCAGTGCAGTTGGGTAAACTATCCCTCCTTGAAATATTAGACTTGAATGTCAATCAACTTGATAGTGGCAATTCTACAACCATGTCATTTCTTATAGCCCTCACCAATTGTTCACACCTAAAAAAACTAAACATTAGAAACAATAAACTAGCGGGTGTCTTGCCTCTTCACATAGGAAAACTTTCTACCAATTTGTCTTACTTGACATTAGCAAACAATATGATAGAAGGAAGCATCCCTCCACATATAGGCAACCTAAGCAGCCTCACCTATCTAAATTTATCTAGAAATCTTTTAAATGGTAGCATTCCATCTTTAAGAAACCTTACAAATTTAGAAAGGTTGGATTTAGGAAACAACAAATTAGAAGGAAACATACCTGATGATTTTGAACAGTTACAACGACTTGGTCTCTTGGACATCAGTGGAAACTTACTCTCTGGAAAGATTCCTAATTCCCTTGCATCCCTTAAACAACTAAGAGATCTCCTCCTTCATAACAACCAGTTATCAGGGAGCATTCCTTCCAACTTAGGGAGTTGTACAAATTTGGAATTGCTTGATTTGTCTCACAATATACTCACTGGAAGCATACCTCGAGAAATTGTTGAACTTCATAATCTACAATTCTATTTGAATTTGTCATGGAATTTGTTAGAAGGCTCCTTGCCCTTAGAGATTGGTAAAATTACAATGGCTCAAGCTATAGATGTCTCTGCCAATCACTTGACTGGAGCCATCCCATCCACAATTGGAAGTTGTGTTGAACTGTTTTCGTTGAATTTATCTCAAAATTCTTTCCAAGGCTCTATTCCAGATTCACTTGAAAATTTAAAAAGCCTTATGAGCCTAGATCTCTCTTCCAACTCCTTATCAGGGATAATACCACCTACTTTGAACAAGTTGGGAATGCTTCAGTATTTGAATTTGTCTTTTAACAAACTCACTGGGGAAATTCCAAGAGGAGGACCTTTTGCAAATCTATCAATTTCCATTTCCCTAAATGGAAATCCCAACCTTTGTGGACCACAAGTATTCCAGTTATCTTCTTGTCCAACACCAAGAGGCCATCCTACAATTGTGAAAAGAGTACTATTTCCAGTCAGTGGAGTTGTTGCTTTTATACTATGTTGTTTTCTTTTGATATTCCTATGGCGAAGGAATATGCATATACAAAATATTTATGTCTCAGGAGCTATTTTCCAAAAGTTTGGGCGTCAAAGGATCTCATATCAAGAGCTTCATAGAGCTACAGATGGATTTTCTGAGGCTAATTTGTTGGGAACAGGCAGCTTTGGGTTAGTTTATAAAGGAGTTTTGACCGATGGCACTCTTGTCGCCGTGAAGGTTCTTAGCTTGCAAAGTGATCAAGGTGAGAAACTTTTTAAAGGAGAATGCAATGTCTTGAGAAAAATTCAACATCGGAATCTAGTGAAAATCATAACTTCATGTTCAAACCTCCATTTCAAAGGCTTAGTGTTTGAGTTTATGCCTAATGGAAGCTTAGAGAAGCATTTGTATCCTAATTTACACAACAACAATTTAGAGGTTGTGTGTGAACTGGGATTGAGAGCACGACTAGACATTGGCATAAATGTAGCCCATGCCATAAAATATCTTCATCATGATTCTTTTGTACAAGTGGTGCATTGTGATATAAAGCCTAGCAATGTGCTTTTGGATGAAGATATGGTAGCCCATGTAACAGATTTTGGTATTGCAAAATTAATTGGTGAAAGCTCCACTGGTTCATTATCTTCTACACTTGCTTTGAGAGGATCCATGGGCTACATTGCCCCAGGTATGAAATTTTAAGATATTACTTTCTCTTGTCTTTTTCTCATTAAAAATATTGTATGCATTGCTTTAACAAAATTTGTTGTCTTTATTGTAGAGTATGGATTAGGTGGGGCAGTGTCCTCTCAAGGAGATGTTTACAGTTATGGCATTTTGTTATTGGAGATTCTTACTAGAAGACAACCAACAAGTGGCATGTTTATTGGAGACCTAAACTTGCACAGTTGGGTGAACTTGGCATTTCCTGATACGGTAAAGGAGGTAATTGACAATGACCTTTTTATTGAAGTGGGCAGTGATGACTTTGAAGAAAACAAAGTGTACAAATGCTTAGTTTCTTTGTTGCGTGTTGGTTTGCTTTGTTCAAAGCATTCACCAAATGAAAGACCAACTATGAAATTTGTAGTAATGGCTTTGGAGAGCATCAAAGAAGATTTGGTAGAAAATTCATTTACTTCTAGAGGATTGAGACGAAGCATATCCAATCTGCATAGCAATTTAAATACAAGTAGCAATGATGCACCTATATTAAATGACCAAAGTTCTTCTACCTATTAGTTTGTGAAGTTAACAACAACAAAAGATTTTGAGCCTTGTCATTATTCTTTCAATGACAATTTTTTTTGTACTTTAAATTTCCAAGAATGTATATTATCTATTTGTAATTCAAATTTCCAAATAAATTTCCATAAATGTGTATTATCTATGTGTAATTATTATCCTTCGAAATAATGTTTTTTTACAATATAATATTAAATAGATTGTAAATATGAATTTGATTTGATATATTATCCTTACTTGATGTTACGATCCTTTTTCTTGAATTAAATTATAGTCTTTTCAATTTTATATCTAAAATAATTATTATCTAAATTTAAATCTTAATTTCTAATTTAACGAATTAATTCTATAAACCATGTTTTGAGGGTAATTATTTCATTTATATTTATACTAAAGATTAAGTGTCATTACTTTTAAGATTCTTTTAATTGCTTTTAATATATTAAGATTTTTTTTTTTAAATGTAAAAAATAATTGAACTTTTAATTATTAAGGATGCAGAAAATAAATATGTAAAACCAAACTGTCTATCTTTCAACAATATTAAATCTGATGCCTATGCCAATGTCATTCACAATGGCTTTCCTTCTTCCAAATTTATTTCTTTTTCCTTAAGTGATGCATGACAAAAAAATCAATAGTCATTTTCGAACTCCAAAATCAAACTACTTTTCATAAATTGTCAGAAATAAACAATATATAAATGAAGGCACATGAAGCCAATAGTTAGTGGACCAACCACACAAGTGGTGCAGAGGAGAGCACTGGATAGAATTTATTAAAACATACACACTGAAGAATTGGAAGTGTGTAAATACTGGAGAGTTTGCTATTTAAAATAGAAAGAGAAATCACTAGTGAATATGGAAAAATTTTATTTGGCAAGTAATCATGATGGTGAGAGATGCAGTGTTTTCTATGAAGAAATTTTAATATGCGAATTCAATAGTCATCAGAAATATCCCACTTGACTTATTATTCCCCACTTTTATGTTTATTTTCAACTATTACATATCATTTTATAAAAGAAGTCTCTGAAATCAATATTATTAGTGCCTGGTATTTTCTTTAAATAGATTTTAATATGCAAATTCAATTGTCTATCAGAAATGTCTCACTTATAAATACTCATCATAATCCACATACTTAATTAACATCTGCCCAAACTCTCTCTATTATAAATACTCATCATAATCCACATACTTACATATATCACTGCATTTCTCCTCCGCTGCTCTGCCCAATTTCTGCTCTCTGCATTTAAGCACCATGCCATTCCTCTATTTTCCTTTTCCTTTTCGCATTTTGTTTTTCCTATTCATTTGCCCCATCTCCTTCTCTACGCACTCACTTTATGACGATGGAAAATCACTGTTGGCATTTAAGAACCATATCACCTCTGATCCCCATGCTTCAATGGCCGACTGGAGCCTCGCAGTCCCCTTCTGTAACTGGACTGCCGTCACCTGCAGCCACCGTCACTTGCACAAAGTCATCTCCCTCAACCTCACTTCCAGGGATCTGCACGGCGCTTGATCTCACTAGCAATTTGCTCCACGGCTATATCACTGTTTCGTTTGAAGACCCTCTTACTGGAAGTGCATAAATTTGGTTAGCTTGGCACTCTCCTACAACAATCTTACTGGAAGTATTCCGCCAGAGTTGGGTTCCCTCACACATATGCAACAACTTGTATAATTCATCTTCATTTGAAAACCTGTGAGTATTGATTATTTTACAAATTGCAGAAACAAGTATCTTACTCACTAATTTTATTGTGTTGTGAATTTTCAGGGAACATTTCCAATTCTTTGTCAAATATTTCCATTTTGACTGTCTTGGTAATTTATGAAAACAAACTTACTGGGAGTATTCCACAAGAATTGGGCCTGCTCACTAGTCTCCAAACTCTTTATCTTAGTGAGAATGAATTATCGAGGGACCATACCTGCTTCTTTGCCAAATATCTCTAGTTTGACTGATTTAATCATTTATACAAACAATCTCATTGGTAGCATTCCCACTTCTTTCTCAAATCTCTTTAACTTGAGTTACCTATATTTATGGGGAAATCAACTTAGTGGAACAATACCAAATTCCATTGGAAATTGTTCAAAACTAAGGGAACTCGATCTAAGCTACAACCAGTTAAGTGGCAGTGTGCCAGTACAATTGGGTAAGTTATCCCTCCTTGAAATATTATACTTGCAATGTAATCAACTTGAAAGTGGTAGTGATACAACCATGCATTTCCTTATAGCGCTTAGTAATTGTTCACGCCTAAATATACTAGACTTTGAGAGCCAATAAACTATCTGGTATCTTGCCCCTTGTCGTGGGAAAACTTTCTATCAATTTGTCTGTCTTGTCATTAGCAAGCAACGTGATAGAAGGAAACATCCCTCCACATATAGGCAATCTTAGTAGCCTCACCTATCTAAATTTATATGGAAATATTTTAAATGGTACCATTCCGTCTTTACGAAATCTTACAAATTTAGAAAGATTATATTTAGGAAACAACAAATTAGAAGGAAACATACCTGATGATTTTGAGCAGTTACGACGAATTGGTCTCTTGGAAATCAGTAGAAACTTACTCTCTGGAAAGATTCCTACGTCCCTTACATCCCTTAAACTACTAAGAGATCTCCTCCTTCATAACAACCGATTATCAAGAAGCATTCCTTCCAACTTAGGGAGTTGTACAAATTTGGAATTGCTTGATTTGTATCACAATATGCTCACTGGAAGCATACCTCGAGAAATTGCTGAACTTCATAATCTACAATTCTATTTGAATTTGTCACAGAATTTATTAGAAGGCTCCTTTCCCTTTGAGATTGGTAAAATTACAATGGCTCAAGCTATAGATGTTTCTGCCAACCACTTGACTGGAGCCATCCCATCTACAATTGGAAGTTGTGTTGAACTATTTTCATTGAATTCATCTCAAAATTCTTTCCAAGGCTCTATTCCAGATTCACTTGAAAATTTACAAAGCCTTATGAGCCTAGATCTCTCTTCCAACTCCTTATCAGGGATAATACCACCTACTTTGAACAAGTTGGAAATGCTTCAGTATTTGAATTTTTCTTTTAACAAACTCACTGGGGAAATTCCAAGAGGAGGACCTTTTGCAAATCTATCAATTTCCATTTCCCTAAATGGAAATCCCAACCTTTGTGAACCACAAGTATTCCAGTTATCTACTTGTCCAACACCAAGAGGCCATCCTACAATTGTGAAAAGAGTACTATTTCCAATTAGTGGAGTTGTTGCTTTTATACTATGTTGTTTTCTTTTGATATTCCTATGGCGAAGGAATATGCACATACAAAATATTTATGTCTTAAGTGCTATTTTCCAAAAGTTTGGGTGTCAAAGGATCTCATATCAAGAGCTTCATAGAGCTACAGATGGATTTTCTGAGGCCAATTTGTTGGGAACAGGTAGCTTTGGGTTAGTTTATAAAGGAGTTTTGACGGATGACACTCTTGTCGCCGTGAAGGTTCTTAGCTTGCAAAGTGATCAAGGTGAGAAACTTTTTAAAGGAGGATACAATGTCTTGGGAAAAATTCAACATCAGAATCTAGTGAAAATCATAACTTCATGTTCAAACCTCCATTTCAAAGGCTTAGAGTTTGAGTTTATGCCTAATGGAAGCTTACAGAAGCATTTGTATCCTAATATACACAACAACAATGTAGAGGTTGTGTGTGAATTGGGATTGAGAGCACGACTAGACATTGGCATAAATGTAGCCCATGCCATAAATTAATATCTTCATCATGATTCTTTCGTACAAGTGGTGCATTGTGATATAAAGCCTAGCAATGTGCTTTTGGATGAAGATATGGTAGCCCATGTAACAGATTTTGGTATTGCAAAATTAATTGGTGAAAGCTCCACTTGTTCATTATCTTCTACACTTGCTTTGAGAGGATCCGTGGGCTACATTGCCCCAGGTATGACATTTTAAGATATTACTTTCTCTTGTCTTTTTCTCATTAAAAATATTGTATGCATTGCTTTAACAAAATTTGTTGTCTTTATTGTAGAGTATGGATTAGGTGCGGCAGTGTCCTCTCAAGGAGATGTTTACAGTTATGGCATTCTGTTATTGGAGATTCTTACTAGAAAACAACCAACAAGTGGCATGTTTATTGGAGACCTAAACTTGCACAGTTGGGTGAACTTGGAATTTCTTGATAGGGTAAAGGAGGTAATTGACAATGACCTTTTTATTGAAGTGGGAAGTGATGACTTTGAAGAAAACAAAGTGTACAAAAGCTTAGTTTCTTTGTTGTGTGTTGGTTTGCTTTGTTCAAAGCATTCACCAAATGAAAGACCAACTATGAAATATGTAGTAACAACTTTGGAGAGCATCAAAGAAGATTTGGTAGAAAATTCAATTACTTCTAGAGGATTGAGACGAAGCGTATCCAATTTGCTTAGCAATTTAAATACAAGTAGCAATGATGCACCTATATTAAATGACCAAAGTTCTTCTACCTATTAGTTTGTGAAGTTAACAACAACGAAAGCTTTTGAGCCTTGTCATTATTCTTTCAACGACAATTTGTTTTGTACTTTAAATTTCCATAAATGTATATTATCTCTTTGTAATTCAAATTTCCAAATAAATTTCCATAAATGTGTATTATCTATCTGTAATTATTGTCCTTGGAAATAAACTTCTTTTACAATATAATATTAAATAGATTGTAAATATGCATTTAATTTGATATATTATCCTTACTTGATGTTACTATCCTTTTCCTTGAATTAAATTATAGTCTTTTCAATTGTATATATAAAATAATTATTATCTAAATTTGAATCTTAATTTCTAATTTAACGAATTAATTCTATAAACCATGTTTTGAGGGTAATTATTTCATTTATATTTATACTAAAGATTAAGTATCATTACTTTTAAGATTCTTTTAATTGTTTTTAATATATTAAGATTTATGTATCATTACTTTTAAGATTCTTTTAATTATTCACGATGGCTTTCTTTCTTCCAAATTTATTTCTTTTTCCTTAAGTGATGCATGACAAAGAAATCAATAGTCATTTCCGAACTCCAAAATCAAACTACTTTTCATAAATCGTCAGCAATAAACAATATATAAATGAAAGCACATGAAGCCAATAGTTAGTGGACCAACCACACAAGTGGTGCAAAGGAGAGCACTGGATAGAATTTATTAAAACATACACACTGAAGAATTGGAAGTGTGCAAATAATGGATAGTTTGCTATTTAAAATAGAAAGAGAAATCACTAATGAATATGGAATAATTTTATTTGGCAAGTAATCATGATGGTGAGATATGCAGTGTTTTCTATAAAGAAATTTTAATATGCGAATTCAATAGTCATCAGAAATATCCCACTTGACTTATTATTCCCCACTTTTATGTTTATTTTCAACTATTACATACTTATCATTTTATAAAAGAAGTCTCTGAAATCAATATTATTAGTGCCTAGTATTTTCTTTAAATAGATTTTAATATGCAAATTCAATTGTCATCAAAAATATCTCACTTGACATATTGTTCCTCACTTTTATGTTTGTTTTCAACTTTTACATACGTCTGTTCATTTTATAAAATAAGTCTTTGAAATCAATATTATTAGTGCCAGGTATTGTATTTTTTTTGGTAATATTTGATCAAGATTTTTATTGATATTCAAAAATTAAAAATATAATTGATGTTTTAAGAAGTGTTTTTTTGACCTTGTCAACAAGACTAAAAATTTATAGTATTACAAGCTCATCAGTGATTGATTTGTTTGTGAATAGATAACAAAACTTGAGTGAACATTTAGCGATGAGGATTGTTGACAATATGAAAGTTCGACAACACAGTGGATTAAGTAAGAAAAGGACAAACATACTAGGCTGATGAAAAAAGGAAATGAAAATTACCAAAAAAACAAGATAGGAGCATCGGATATCAGAAAACCAGAGGAGAAATAATTCATCTAAAATGATTATAGGTTATTTTGGAGAAGAATTTTCACTGACCATATGGACGAGGGTAGCATTGATGATCGTTTCTCCATTCTAAAGTGCTACGAAATTAGATCTAAGTCTGTAGTTATGTAGCATTTTATCTTATTGAAATGAACAACAATATCATCCATATCATGTATGATGTTCCACATAATCATTTTCAGTTCCTCCTTACTAATGAAGAGTTAATAATTTTCAACCTTCTTATCTCTAAGCACCATGTGACGCAGAGGATCCATTTGTCTATGTGTAAATAGGGAATGTAGACAATATAGTCATCGCTTCCTCCATTTTCTTAGGTTTGGTACCCATTTGGTCTTCCCCACACAAACTTTAGAATCTGAGTGATACAAATTTTCACCTAACTTTCTTGCTTCCAAGGATTGAATTTCCCTTTGAACCTCCAGAGGCACTACATCGAAAAAAATTGCCACGAACTCCCACCTGACAATACATCTTTGTCTGGATGAAGACGCCACAGAAGAGCCTCCCCGTCGATTAATTATTCGTTGCCGTGGAGCCATAGGAATAGGGCCCCAATACCAGTCCTATAATTACCATATACTAGGATACTAGTGGCTATGAGTACACTGGTAGTGATCCAATATATGAGGATGCTAGTGGCTATGAGTACAGGGGTAGTGACCCAATATATATATCATCCAATAATTTGCAACAGTGGTTGCTTAGACCTACTAGGACTCCCCAACATTGACTCTCTTTGAAAATGACTATGACACCATTATAACCATATTGAAAATGAGCCATTATACCAGACCCCCGCAACCAAGACTGGGCAATTGAAAGATATGCCTAATGGTTCAAGAAATTGTAAATCAGCAGAAGGAATGACCATAACCAATTCAAAAGAAGGCCCAGACGACGTGGTGTGCAGAAAACACACAGAAAACATTTGTTGTTGTAAATCCCTGTCCCCTCGACCCTTGAGTGAAAATGAAAGAAAATTAAGGATTGCCCAAGACGACCACCTCCCGTGAAAGTTCCCAACCAAGGATCTTCAAGTAGCTTGGGACAAAATGAAGATGGAATGAGGGTA
Source organism: Pinus taeda (assembly GCA_000404065.3). Classification (NCBI taxonomy): domain Eukaryota; kingdom Viridiplantae; phylum Streptophyta; class Pinopsida; order Pinales; family Pinaceae; genus Pinus; species Pinus taeda. The sequence continues at coordinate 28,528 of APFE030073852.1, read as the reverse complement.
CAACATGTAGAAATTCCTTGTAGATTAAAACTGCTAATTGTAATTTACTAAAACAATAAACTTGAGTCTACCCTACCAACTGCGGAAACAATTAAAGGATCAAAAAATCATGAAGCATAAAAGAGAAATAATTCAATCAACACATTACACAATGATTTCCTAGGGAAAGCCACAACTAAAACCCCCTCCTATATGTATATTGCATTAGCGAAAAAACATGAGAAGATTACAATGATTTGCTAAAGCCCAAGCAACCTCTGCACTATCTCTATCTATCTCACTACTTCCTAGACAAGCCTTGGGCAATACTTAACCCATTTTATGCTTACCCAAGTCCCTACTTCCTTGCATTGTTTCCTTGGGAATTATCCCCTTATTAATTAGGGAAATCCCCATCCAATACTACACAATCCATCATAGGCCTTTTTCTGACTACATGCACCACTTGTACAATTTGGATGATCATACAACTGATAGTACGTTGCTCTTGAACTCCAATATTAACTCTTTAACTCGTAAATCTTGCATTCATGAGTTATTTATGGTTGATTTATCAGTTAAATAGTTGAAAATTGAGGATGCACCCCACTTCTAGACCTCTTACTAGTTCCTCCAACAATTGGAACTTGCTTAACTAACTTTAAAGGGATGGCTTTACTTACTTCTCCCGAAGGGCTTATAGGGATGGAATTGTAGGTAAGGTAGGCGAGTATAGATGAGTTCGATAGATGAGTGAGGGTTAGGATAAACTCAACTAGGGCTCCTATAAAGTGGGAACCACTCTACACGACTCAAGTTAGACCCTCAACTCGAATTAACTAAACCAACTAAGCCAAGCTAACTTATTTAACTTGTACAAGTTGTCATGTGATGTGGAATTACAATTTTCTCCTAATTTATTTCAAGGGAAAATTAAATCAGGATTTTTCTTGTTGCCATTTTCAAAACTCCCTATCAACAAGAAAGGGGTTATCAGATACCCCAATCTTGCCTCTATGAAACTTGAACTTGCCTCTTGATAGTGCCTTAGTCGAGATATATGCATCTTGTTCCTCCATAGGAATGTACTCTAGTAACATGATCTGCCTCTACATACAATCTCGTAGATGGTGGTACTAGATATCGATATGCTTAGACCAATCATGAAAAAATGGATTCTCAGAGAGTTTGATATTCCTCAGTCCTAATGATGAGTCTTGTTCTAGACTCAAAATGTAGACACATGAAAATGAAGACTGTGGAATATCTGAATTTGAACCTCAACAACTCTAGTTGACATAGTAAATCATTGTAGGATCCTTCTGCTGACCAAATAACCCAGCAAGGATCTTCCTCATCCATATAGCCTCACAAGTTTCTTGACTAGCAAACATGTACTCTGCTTCTATTGAACTGAGTACAATTGATTTATGCTTCCTGTACCAGGAAACTATTGCTGGCTCGATGTTAAAGATTCCCCTGATGTGCTCTTCTTGTCTAATGGATTACCCACCCAATCTATATGAGTGGAGCCTTACAACTTCACTCCCTCTATTTGCCTATACCAAAGACCAATCTGAGTGGTGCCTCTAAGGTATCTACACACATGCTTTGCTGCCTTCCAATAGAGTTTGGTTGGCTTAACCATTGCTTGACTAATCTAGTTAACTACATAACACATGTTCGGTCGTGTGTTCACCAAATATGTGAGTGAACCCATAAGCTACCTATAGATTGTAGCTTCCACTACTTCACCTGAAGTAGCATCTTCCTTCCTCCAATTCCTTGATAGAGGAGTCTCCATGGGTTTTCCGCTCTCCATGCGAAAATTCTTCAATATCTTGTTGGCATACTTGCCCTGAGAGACAAAAAGTTCCCCATCTCCTTGCCAAATTTCCAAACCAATGAAATAATGCATGAGCCCCATGTCTTTCATCTTGAATTCTCTTGCCAAATCCTCTTTGCAAGGTTTTATCAGCGTCTCATCACTTGTTAGAATTAAATCATTAACATATAATACTATAATCAATAATTTGCCTTCAACCACAATATGATAAAGGTTTGCATCTACTTCACTTTTGATGAAGCGCAACCTTGTGAAATTACTATCGATCCTAGTGTACCATGCACGGTGTGCTTGTTTTAATTCATACAATGCTCACTTGAGTCTGCACACATGCGACTCTCTGTTGAAGTTATCAAATCCTTTCGATTTCTCTATGGACACCTCTTCCTCAATCACTCCATTAAGGAAGGTTGTCTTCACATCCATCTGATGTATCTTCCATCCCATTTGCATTGAAAGCACTAGAATAGATCTGATTGAAGAGCACCTTACTACTCGAGCAAAGGTCTCCTCATAATCAATTCCCTCCACCTCGGAAGACACCTTGGCCAAAAATTTGGCCTTGTGTTTCTTGACATTCCCATCTCCTCCTTTCTTCACATTGTAGATCCACCTGGATCCTACAATTGACTTGTCCTCTGGTCTTGGGACAACTTACAAAACATGGTTTCTAATAATGAAGTCATACTCCTCTACTATGGCATCAACCCATACTGGTTACTGCACTGCTTCCTTGAAGGAATATGGCTTAGTCTCTACACTCTCGCTCATTAAATCCATGTAGCCATTGTACCGATCAAGTGACCTCCTTTTCTTGCATTGTGATGTAGGTGCTCCCACATTATCTCTAACACCATGTATCAATCTATCAACTTCTTTGGTGTGATTACTTCCACCTCTCGATGTCTCAACATGAGTGGGTGCTTCCACTCTTTTCTTCTCTTCTTGTGGCTGCTCCACAACATCCCGAGGTTCTTCCTTTGGAGCTAAAATCTCCTCAACTCCATGCAACTTAAGCTCCCTCTTGAGGGAACATCTCATGGCCTTCTCTTCATCAAACTTCACATCTCTAAAAACAATTGCCAACCTGTGGGATGGAAGGTACACCTGATGGTTGTGAGGTGTCTCAGTGTACCCCACATATGTCTGACTTTGTTGTTTGTTTTAGATTTTTTGTTCCATCCTTGGAAACATGATAGTAAACTGATGAACCCAAGATCCTAAAGTGTGCCACATCTAGTTTCTTACTTAAAAATATTATTCTGGTGTACTCATCCCTAGAATCCGATGAGGACTATTTTTCTACACATATACAATTGTGTTGCATGCTTCAACCCACAAGTGCAACAATAGGCCTTGATCATGCAACATCACCTGTGAAACTCCCACAATACTTCTATTCTTCCTTTTAGCAACTCCATTTTGTTGTGGGTTATGTGGTGTTATTAACTCCCGTCGAATTCCTTCTGATGCATATAAGTTCTCGAACTCATTCAACACATATTCTCCATTGTTGTCACTCCTAAGAGCCTTCACTTTCTTGCCTGTCTTTCTCAAAAAGTTCTTTAAATTCACAAAATTTTGAGAATTTCTAGTCTTTCTTCTGCATTAAAAATATCTAGCACTTACGTGAGAAATCATATATAAATATAACATAATACCTGTGGTTGGCCATAGAGGTTGTCGAGAACGGTCCACACACATTTGAGTGAACTCTTTCAAGGACCTCTTGTGCTCGATTTTCCTTATCACATGGGGGATTCACTATGGGAGAAATACCATACCACATGCATTCATATTGGGGGATATTTATTGAGAAAAAATGACATAATATATTGGGGGATATATAGGGGGTAAAGTGTTTTTATATTAGCAGGTATAAAAAATGGAGCTCAAAGTTAATGAAAAAATATAAAGGGATATAAAAAATGTTAATGAAAAAATGGATACCT
>APFE030073852.1:0-21941 GCA_000404065.3 Pinus taeda | reverse complement strand
CAACAATGGGAACTAATTTAACTGATTTTAACTCAGTTAAACTGAATTAATTAATTACAACTCAAAATTAAACTCAACTAGGGCTCCAGTCAAGACCATGTAATATCAGAGCTTTGCAAACTAGTTCTTTGATTTTCACAAAAGTTTTTTCACATTCATCTTTCCACACAAACTCTGCATCCTTAGGTAATGATTGAAAAAGTGGAAATGTTATGTTAGAAAAAAATTCTATAAAACATCTATAATATCTAGCATAACCGATGAAACTATGCACCTATGTTGGTGTATTAGGTGTAGGAAAATTAATATTACCTCTACCTTAGTAGGATCAACCCGAAATCCTGCAAATGAAAGCAGGTGTCCCAACACTATTGCTTCTTTCATCATCATATGGCATTTCATTGTACTAAGAGAAACATGTTTCTTACATATTTTAAGTACTTTCTCTAAGTTTTCCATACCTTCTTCAAAATAATCCCCATATGGGGTGAAGTCATCCATGTATATTTCAACACTATCATTGACTAGATCATAAAAACTTCCTAATATTGCTTGTTGAAAGGTAGCGAGTGCATTACAAATACCAAATGGGAGGAAATGGTATGCAATGGTTCCCCAAGGGCATGTGAAGGTAGTTTTATCTTGATCCTGAGGAGCTATTTGGATCTGGTTTTACCCACTAAATTCGTCCAAAAAGGATAATAACTTTTTTCCAGCTAATGTATCAAGGACCTGGTCAATAAAGGGTAAGGCAAAATGATATTTTTTAGTTTCTTTATTTAATTCCTTGTAATCAACACAAATATGCCGATTTCCATTCTTCTTCGGAACAATGACTAGTGGGGATACCCATTGACTGTCCGAGATTTGGTAAATAAAACCCACATCTAATAGTTTTTGTAATTCGTCTTTCTCAATGTTCTTGAAAGTAGAATTCATTATTCTTTGTGGTTGCCTAATAGGTTGACATTATTCTTTAATTTATATGTGATGAGTACATAAGTCAGTAGGGATTCCTTTTATATCTTCATATTCCCAAGCAAAGGATTCTTTCTATTTATGAAGGACTTTAAGTAATCATTCCGACTAGTAAGGTGAAAGGTCGGGATTAACGTTCAACGTCTTCCCTGGTTCAATTTATATAAGAACATTGTTATGGGGTACAATTACAAGAACATTTTCAACTTCAGTCTCTCGTTCAATGGCTTCCTGAACATTGCAACTCATAATATATTCTAATAGCTGGCGAGTTGAATCAGAAATGAAGTTTGGGTTGTTGAGAAAGGTACTAATGGCATCAACTTTCGTTTCATCCTTAAAATAGAGGGCCTCCCAATAGTAAGAATTGGTATAATTTCTTTGTTTTCAGGTTCAAGCCCTTTCGTAGGTAGATATTTTTGTATTGAGGTAAATCCTAGTTTATCTGGTGAACTCGGTTTTGCAGGGGGATAAACGATAATATTCTTTATAACTTCCCCATTGGATATTAACATATTTATTTACCGACACCCAGTGTAAGCATCTGGGGATGCAATCCATGGTCTTCCTAAAATCAAAGGATTCCCACAGGCTATGGATTAAGTGTGTAATAACAAAATATTGACAGGGTACTGCCATGGGGCTACTGAAATGGTTATCTTCCAACTTCCGTAACGGTATTATAGTAGACCGATCTGTCAACTCTAGGACAGTGGGAGTTGGTTTAAGGTTTCACAGTGCCAAGGTAATTGATGTCCCCAAGTCTAACAACACATTTGGGATATCAACCCCATTAATCTGTATTGTAAGAATCAGGTTCCCTGGATCCCCGCACTTAACAGGTGTAGGCTTCCCCAACATTATGTCTGATAATTTTCCGATAACGTGAATAATGAGTGTATCCTTTGGTTTTCTTCCAAGTTTCGTAGAGCAATAGTATTTTATCGTTTTGTCATAAATCGAAACATCCCTCATAGCCTAAAGCAATGAGATTCTCACAAATAAATTTTGCAATTCCCCTAAAAAGTCAAATTCAGGACGATGACTTTGTTTTCTCAAGGATAAGGTGGACCAGTCTAACATCCTCTAGGAACAATTTTTTGAGTACGGGATTTTGTTCCATAGGAGTTTGTGTTGACTCATCCCCAGTTGTTCTAGCAGAATTCCTAGGTTCTTGTTCTGGGACTTCATCATTAATATGTTCAACAATTATTGGTGAAGTCTGAGTGTTTACCACCTGACTGGATTGGATATTTAATTCATTACATTACGTGGTGGTAATACTGTATGGAGGAAGGTTGAGTGTCTCAACCTGTTGAGCCACCCTATTGTTTGCATTTGGGTTGGATTGAACAAGAAGTTGTGGACAAAGAGGAGGATTACTGGTGGAGGCATTAGAAGGAAGTTGTTACTGCTATTGTGGCATATGGTGGGAGAACTATCCTGAAGGTTGAGGATGTCCACATCAATTCTGGGACCATAAAGGAGTTGGACAAGACTGAGGGAACCATGGTTTCCAGGGCATTCGATATTGACAGGACTACGACCATGAAGGAGAAAATGGTACAAACTGAGGTCCAAAAATTAAATTATTAAAATACTGAGAGAGGTCTTGAGGCATACCTTGATTCATGTTCTGTGGTTGTGGTTGCCATGGTTTCCTTTCTCTTATGAAGTACATTTGATCTACCTCTTCATTTTCTCCCTGAAAAACTGCCTTGAGCCTAGGAAGATATGGACAGGTGCTAGCTGAATTACTTTGTTCACAGATCACACAGGTCTCGACAATATTCAATGGACATTCCTTTAGTGGATTCTTGTTCTTGCATTGAGGGAAGAAAATGGACATAGTCTTCTCTACTTCCATCTGCTTCTGTTTTTCTTGTAAAACGTCTAGTTGTGAGGACAATGTGCTCAAGATATCATTCCTCAAGTTGTCCAACAAGTTTCCAATTTATGCTTTCGTAACTCCATCGTTGGATTTCTTGAGGGTTCAGATCCCCTACCTATGCCTCACAGCTCCACGTGAAAAATTAATGCACAATTTGCAGATGGTGTTGAATTATTCCTTTGATATATCTATGTTTCCTACTACGTTCAAAAGTTCCAAAGGTTCCTCCCTTAGTGCCTGGAGAAAAATTATCTTCAAGATGTCCTTATCCAGATCACTATGGCCTGATCTATGCAAACTATATTTGAAACATTCCACAAATTCCTCCATGTTTTCATCCTCTTTCTACATAATCTTAAAGATTTCTTCCTTAACATCTCAGGATTTGGAGTAGTCTCGATACTTTTTGAGGAAAATTGTCTTCATATCATCCCATGTAGTAATAGATTTCCCCCCTAAACCCATGAACTATCTCAAATTTGTCCCCTTCAAAGTGGCAGGGAATATCTTCAATTTATGGGCATCATAAATACAGTCATACCCTTGATAGAAAACGTCGAATTCAAACAGGAATGTTTCTAGATATTCATAAGAAATACCATGAAAGTTAGGTAATGTTGTCGAAGGAATAGGCTCCATAGGTGCATCACCCCTGAAATACCCAATTGGGAACTCAATCGAAGAAGTTGTAGGAGCCATGAATATCTTCCAATATTCACTTGGAACATCAACAGGTTCTGGTTTTCTATAATGCGTGGTTGATTCTGTTTAACAACGCTTCCTTGATCAAATGGTGCACTAAATTCCCTCAACTCTTCTTCTTTTTCTCAACTCACAATGTTTAGTTCCCCTGATCCTCTGCTTTCTACTTCTTCCCTAAATTTTGCTTATGCTATTGGGAGAGGTTCTGGTTGTGAAACTGACTACCCTCCATATCTCGTATGAGATCTCACCTTAACAGAAGCTCGCAACGATGCTCCTGATTCAGCTTTTGCAATGATTTCTTAGATATAGATAATCTACCTAGATCTTTCCTTCCTATTTTTGGGGGTATTCTTGTGCCCCTTTTATTTTCATCTATGTTCATGCAATCAGAAAATAAAAGGAAAAAATTCAATCAAATTGAAAGCTAAGACCTGAAGCAAAGTGAAAAATTCCTTCCCTGAGATAAGTGAATGGCCCCTAAAAAGAAAGAAAAAGAAGGAAAATAAAAAAACTACATAATCTAAGCTCAGGACCTGAAACAACATGGAAAAAAAACTTCCCTTTCCAAGACGAGAGAGCAGTTTCTATGAAAAAAATAAAACAATCTAATTCTCAAGACCTGGAGCAGGCTGAAGAGCTTCCCTCCCCAGGATGAGAGAGTGATCCTGTTGTAGCATCCATTGTTATTTAAGTTTTATTTTAAGTTTTATCACAAAAATGAAAGAAAAATAAAAATATGAAAGAAATGGATGATTTTATATTATTAATGGCTTTTGAAAGTGATAAAACAGCGAGAAGATCTAGGTCGTCTGAACAACAGGCCACAGATCCAACGACAATTGCATGGGTAACTAGAACGAAAGTTATTTCAGAAATTGGACGTGATGGTGTATCAAACACAGTTTAATTCGCTAAACTTTGGGCCAATCTCAGCCGTCCATCGAAAGAGACAAGATCCGACGGATATTAGGTTGGATATCGGGTCCGTATGACACCGATGGATATCGGGTCGGAAAGTAATCGGGTTTTGTCCTTAAAATCAGACCCAATAAATTATTAACTGGTAGTTTTTATTTCCTATTGGGTCCGTATGGGAGTCAAAGGGGTGTTGAAAAGGCGGATGCGACAGGTTTATGAACCAGAGTGTTAATTCTTTTGAGTTCTCTAATAATCGATCCATTGTCTAAAGGTCATGCAGGTTCAAGAGGCGGGATCAAGCGATAGCTTGATAAGTACATTGAGGTGTGCTACAGGGAAGTAATGAGCATGAATATTAATTAAAGCTCAACCCCCACAGTTGACCGTGACATTAGCATGGTTGACTGAAATGTGTGGCCAGAAATTACTGCGAGGGTTCAACCTTGTTGAAGCTCTCGTACATTCTTTACCCCCACAGTGAGCTCCCAAAGCCTTCCGCCCCACGTCGCTCATTCCACATCTTCCACCACTTTCATCTGTTAATTGCCCACATCACTCACCATACCCCGCCACTTCATCCACTACTCCATTAATGCTCGGCCATCAATAGAACCATAGGCCCAAGCTATAGATTCTAACAGCGAGCAACAATCCCCCATCATTCTCTGATTTCTATTACTCCTTATTATCTTGTTTTCTTGAAATGAGTGAGGTGATTTTACCCTCAAGTGTAACATTTTGTAATGATATTTACTTCAAAGCAGTTAGAGGATAGTTAGGTAGTTTGACAGTTTTGGTGATCACCAACTGTCTCATAATGTATAATAAGAGGAAAGTTTATGGAGAAGGGGTTCGAAACTTTGGAGAACTTGGAGACTAGGCCACTGTATTCCTGATACAACTGATGATTAATGAAGAATCAGAAGTTTTCCATACATTTTTGGGTATGGTTTTGTGACTTCTCTATTATGTGTCATCAAATGTTTTCTTCCTTTAAGTATGGTAATGAAGCCGCGGGTCTTTATTTGCTTATGTAAATGAAGGTAAAATCCCTTAAAAGAGCGCTCCTATACTTGAAGTTCCCACCTCTGCAATTCTCCTAAGTTACAGGTAGTAGTTTCTGTGTAAGACAAAATATTATATTTAACTTCTCCAAGTGTCACATATAGTATATTTTGTGTAAAACAACATATTGTCTATGACTCCTATACTTGAAGTTCCCACCTCTACAATTCTTCTAAGTTACAGACAATAGTTTTTGTGTAAGACAACATATTATCCTTAACTTCTCCAAGTGTCACAGATAGTAGATTCTGTGTAAAACAACATATTGTCGATGACTTCTTCAAGCTTTCTTCATTCATCATTTATATTTAGCAATCAAATGGCATTCTGATATTTTCATGTCACCTAAGTATTGAGGGTTTAAAACCAAGTCTTTCAGGTCCTTCATTTGAGAATACAACATACAATTAAGTGACAAACAAGTGACAATAATTATAAACATTAATGTCTTAAGAAAAATTTCTACATAGCCAGGAAATTGGTTTCTTAAGGTACAACATTAATTGGCGCCATTGCCGGGGAGAGAAGACAAGAACACCTTTCCCTGGGTTTTCAATATTTTCCTCTAGTTGTTCAGTGAGGAGGAAATATTTGGCTATTTTGAACAAAAGCAATAACTTTGGCTCCAAAGATACCCCATACAAGGTCAGATACCTCATAGCAGAAAGTTCAAGTCCTTTCAGAGCCTGAGAGGATAGTTTCCAAGAGGGTTGGAAGGCCTAAAACTCCACTTACACCAAGTCCTACACTGTTTGCACTAGGCAACAGTTCATCACATCTTTCACATTCATCTTTTATTGACCAAGAGTCACCTTCTACATCCAATTCATTTCAAGAACCCAACTGTCAGGAACAGTCTTTAGAGTTTGTTTCTTTTTTAGTATATGCTATAGTTATTAAGCCTGAACCTATAACTACATTACCACATTTGCACACTCCATTTACTCCTCAGTCAGGTTCCACTTTTTCTGGTAATCAAGGTTTAGTAAATTCAGGGGAAAATATGGCAGCACCTGCATTTTTTATGAATTGGTATGCACCTATTCAATTTCCACAACAGTTGAACCAAATGCCACAAGAATACTTGAAGATTCTTCCTCGTTTCACAGGGGAGGATGAACAAACAACAGAGAATCATATATCGGTATTTTGTAATTTCACAGGAATCCTAAATGTTGAACACCTGGATGTTGTTCTAACACCTTTTTTCCAATCCTTGGATGGAGAAGCAAGAAAATGGTTTAAAGGGCTTCCTAATAACTCTATTACAACATGGGAAGAGATGGAACGCCTGTTCACCCAGAGATGGGGAGAAAAAAAAGACAATGGGTATTCACTCATAGGGTTTAATGCTATAAAGAAGAAACCTGATGAAACTATAGTTGAATTTGTCAGAAGATTTAATAAATTGTACAATAGTCTTCCAGTGGAGATTAAGCCCTCCCCTGCTGGTGCAAAGATAACTTTTGCAGGGGCTTTTGAGTCAAATTTTGGATTCACATTGGGGGAGAGGAGATCCCCAACCCTTGATTAGATCCAATCATATGCATTAGATATAGAAGTAAATCTGGTGGCTGCAGGTAAAACACCAGATGCACAACCTATCCAAGATAAGGGAAAGACTAAAGTAGAATTCTCTCAAGATCAAACATTAGAGGATATGAATAATGTAATTAGAAATTTGTCTAATAAATCATTTAAATTGGAATTAGGGATTAAGAATTCTCAAAGACAAGTACAACAAAATAGAAATTTTAATCCTGAATATAGAAGACACCCTCTGCAAATTTTACAGGGGGAGAGAAAAGATCAAGATTAGATCCAAGCACCATTGTATATAGAGGCAGATCCTAATGGAGTACCAAAGCATTACAAGGATCATGATGACCATATTTTCACATTGTATGCAGTAGATGAAGATGAAATAGATGTTGAGGGAGGAGAATATAGTGAAACAGATGTCATCTATGATAATAATGAAATTGATGAATGTTGTAAGCGATTTTCTGATTTTATGCAGGCAAAACTATATAATAAATATGACTTGAGATCAAGGAAAAGATCTAGAAGTCAAGAAGATGAAGGTGAGCAGTAAGTTCCAGCTCCCTTACAAAAGGTGACTCCACAAGAATAAGAACCACAGCCTGCAAAACAATTGAATAAAGGAAAGAAGCAATAGAATACAAGTAGCAAGACTCAAATGCTTCAAGGTGAGTCTTCTCAAGACAAAAGTGAAAAAATTCTTTTAGAAAAACTTGTTTCCATTCCACAAGAGATTTTAGTCATGAAGAGAAGTGAAGATGAAGATGAAAATAACACTAAACAGGGTCATGTGTTCAGTTTAACTAAAGAATTAGAAAAAATTAGAATTCAAGTGCCCCTCACAGAGTTAGTCAAAACACCAACTTATCAAAGAGAAATTACAGAGTTTATCAATCCATCTCAGAATGTGAATATAAATGACATTGTGAATTTGCAAGAAGATAAACCAGTAGTTGTTTTTGGTTCACATGTGGAGGAGGTAGATTCTTTATTGGTTCATGATTTACTCTTACACAATTGTATGTTTGATTCAGGAGCCTCACATAACCTTATGCCATTATCAATGATGAAACAACTAAACCTACAAGTTACTAAACCTTACAGAGACTTGTAGTGTTTTGATTCACATAAAGTCAAGTGCCTGGGGGGCATTAAAGATATGGTGGTGTCACTAGCCTAGATTCCAGCCAAAAGTTTGGTAATGGATGTAGTGGTAGGAGATATCCCTGTAGGTTTGGAATGTTACTATCTAGGTCATGGGGGGCTAAATTGGGTGGTGTTTTGAAACTAGATTTTTCTTATGTTGTCATACCAATTTTTGGTGGAGAAGAAAGGAGGTTGTACAGAGACAGGATTTATTAGAACAATCACAAATAATGAAGCAAGTAATTCACCTATATATGGCTAGGAAAAAGATGACTTTTCTTGCTTGATGTTGCATGGCAATGCAGAATTAGCTGAAGATAACCAGAGGTAGCTTACTTCAGCTTGTGTAAATACAGAGCTGCAAACAAAAGGGGTGTGGAAGTGCTTCTTTTATGGAGCCTATTCTAAAGAAGGAACAGGTGATGGTTTCCTTTCACAAGATGAACAAATGCAAGATCACAATATTGGAACCAAGAAGGAGCCCAAGTTGGTCAAATTATTCAAGGAAGTTTCACTTTATAAGGAGAGATATATTAAGCCTTTCAAGAAATACACTGATGATTTGGCTTGGTCCTATGAGGATCTCAAGACATATGAGGAAAGCATGTTCAACAGACTTGGATGCCCTGTCAAAGTCATAACAGACAATGCTCAAGTGTTCATTTCAAGTAAGTTTGTTGCATTTTGTTAGAAGTATAATACCATTTTATCTTATTTAACTACTTATTATCCACATGGAAATGGATTGGCTGAATCCACTAAAAAAACTTTGATGAGAATCCTTAAGAAAATTACTGCATAGAATCTTGATGGTGAAACTCTACAACTGCCTGTCAATGGGCAGTACCTCAAGCATTACTTCTAGTTTTGAAGCATAAGCATCCTATCATTGTAGATACCGGAGTGAATTTAGTGTAAAAATGCCATAGAATTTGAATTGGTTAAACAATATATGACTCCATGCCTGAGGTGAAGGCACTGATCTGCAGTTCTTAGTGCTTCTGTGGCAAAAGCACTATCCCTAGGTGGAGCCAGATGTTGTAGCATCTATTGTTATTTAAGTTTTATTTTTCAGTTTCATCACAAAATGAAGGAAAAATAAAAAATATGAAAGAAATGGTTGATTTTATATTATTAATGGCTTTTGAAAGTGATAAACCCACAAGAAGATCTCGGCCATCCAATCAACAGGCCACATATCTGACGACAATTGCGTGGGTAACTAGAATGAATGTTATTTCAGAAATCGGATATGATGGCGTATCAAATATAGTTTAATTCGCTGAAGTCTGGGCCAATCTCAGTCATCCATCGAAAGAGACAAGATCCAATGGCTATCAGGTTGGATATCAGGTCCGTATGACACTGACAGATATCGGGTCGGAAAGTAATCAGGTTTTGTCCTTAAAATTAGACCCAATAAATTATTAACTGCAGTTTTTATTTCCTATCAGGTACGTATGGGAGTCAAAGTGGCATTGAAAAGGCGGATGCAACAGGTTTATGAACTAGAGTGTTAATTCTTTTGAGTTCTGTAATAACCGATCCATTGTCTAAAGGTCATGCAGATTCAAGAGGCACGATCAAGCGATAGCTTGATAAGTACGTTGAGGTGCGCTACGGGGAAGCAATGAACACAAAGATTAATTAAAGCTCAACCCCAGCAGTTGACCATGGTTAGCATAGTTGACTGAAATGTGTGGCTAGAAATTACTACAGGGGTTCAACCTCATTCAAGCACCCGTACATTCTTTACCCCCACAGTGAGCTCCCAAAGCCTTTCTCCCCACGTCGCTCATTCCACATCTTCCACCGCTTTCATCTGTTAATTTCCCACGTCACTCACCATACCCCACCACTTCATCCACTACTCCATTAATGCTCAGCCATCAGCAGAACCACAGGCTCAACCTATAGATTCTAACAGCGAGCAACAATCTCTCATCATTCTCTGTTTTCTCTTACTTCTTATTATCTTGTTTTCTTGAAATGAGTGAGGTGTTTTTACCCTCAAGTGTAATATTTTGTAATGATATTTACTTCAAAGCAGTTAGAGGATAGTTATGTAGTTTGAAAGTTTTGGTGATTACCAACTGTCTCATAATGTATAAAAAGAGGAAAGTTTACGGATAAGGGGTTCGAAACTTTGGAGAACTTGGAGACTAGGCCACTATATTCCTGATATAACTGTTGATTAATGAAGAATCAGAAGTTTTCCATACATTGTTGGGTATGATTTTGTGACTTATTTGTTATGTGTCATCAAATGTTTTCTTCCTTTAAGTATGGTAATGAAGCTACAGGTATTTATTTTCTTATGTAAATGAAGTTAAAATCCCTTAAAAGAGCGCTCTTATACTTGAAGTTCACACCTCTGCAATTCTCCTAAGTTACAGATAGTAGTTTTTGTGTAAGGCAATATATTATCTTTAACTTCTCCAAGTGTCACAGATAGTAGATTCTGTGTAAAACAACATATTGTCTATGACTCCTATACTTGAAGTTCCCACCTCTACAATTCTTCTAGGTTACAGATAGTAGTTTCTGTGTAAGACAACATATTATCCTTAACTTCTTCAAGTGTCACAGATAGTAGATTCTGTGGAAAACAACATGTTGTCTATGACTTCTTCAAGCTTTCTTCATTCATCATTTATATTCATGAATCAAATGGCATTTTGTGATTTTCATGTCACCTAAGTATTGAGGGTTTAAAACCAAGTCTTTCAGGTCCTTCATTTGAGAATACAACATACAATTAAGTGACAAACAAGTGATAATAATTATAAACATTAATGTCTTAAGCACAATTTCTACACAGCCAGGAAATTGGTTTCTTAAGGTACAATAGATCCTATGGTCAATACTGGTCGTATTTTCGCGCCTTCGATAGCCTCCCCATAAATGATGCCAAAATGTTGGCATTCATATATGAATCATATAATTCACCCAATTCCACATTAATTGTCAAACCGGGGCTCGACTGGTTATTTCAAGGCTATCATGCAAGGTATATGTAGGCCACCCTTTCCCTACCCAACATTAAACATTCAATCATAACATAACAATGTGTAACAACAAGTAATAACTGTAACAACAATCAGAGTAACAATAAGTTAAGACACAACAACATACTAAAATCATTGCACAACAAGGAATAACACAACAAAAATAAACCTACGCACACAGCTAGTCGAAAAGCGTATGGTCAGGAGAGTGGGCCCAACTCCCTTATCAGGGTTGTGGTAAGGTCAAGAACCATAAAATTCTCAGAATATTAGAATCTTTATTAATCAAAATAATATTACATAAGTATGTTGTTACAACTCATAATTCTTGTGTGTCTCTTAGTGGTGGCTTTCCTAGCCTCGTAACACTACTTATACATTTCATTTAACAACTAATAGTGCCTAAGATTGTGGAAGCTATTTGCCTACAAATGCATAGCAATTCTTGATATATAACAGAATATAAAGATAGCACTTGTGCTGGTCGATAAGTTGAACCACCATTGCAACTAAAAGATAACACTACCAGCTTGATATTCATTATATGTTGAATCATAGTCTTGATCATCATTCCTTCAAATTTGCAAAGAAACTTAACTTAGCAATTCGATTTAGGCAATAATCCCCTACGACTACACTTCATCGATTAACAATTAAAAAAGACATGACAATAGGTATACCTTTGCTATTTATAATAAAAATCGACCAACAAGAAAATGAAATGAGTACAGGAAAGGGATAAAAAGGTGGGTAAAAAGTGGGAAAATTTAGCAACCAACAGCATGCAAGGCAGCCTTTCCTAAAAAACAAAAAAGGCTAAAAGCAAAAAGAATCCCTAAAAATAGGGATCTATTTTTAGCATTGGGAGTCACATTCATGACCCTATTTCTGTACTAACGGTCGTCGTTGTGGTGACTCGCTTCATGAGCTTCATTTTTCTTCTATTTGACTGATTGTTGCAATTGTTATGATTACATGCATGTCCATTCACTCAGATCTGCACCATATTTGCACATGCATTCAGTCCCACTTGTTTTCAAATCGCCCTTGGTCAAATCCACGCTGCCTTGGCCCAGATATTTCCTTGCCAAACATGCATTATGCATTCTTGGGACTCAAGGCTCTACGTTGGCTCTAGGAATTGTGTAGAGGTTTCCTATCACTGGATTCTCGGCTATGCTCTATGCAGTTATGGGAGACAGTGCCTAGTCTTGTCCTTAGGATTGCATAATGTGCAGTCCCAACAAGAAATAAAGTTGGACTGAGCTACACATTGTGTAGTTCCAGTCCTCAGCAAGCCAAGATGTTTTGCATGATCGATCCTTGAGTTTCTTTGTGTTTTTCAGCTGAAATTTTCTTTCCATGAGCATCTCTCTATCTCCAAGAACCATAGGGAAAAACAACCACAACACCAGTGAGTAGAAGACCTGTGTAAGACAAAAGGAAAGAGGAATATTTCCGGGAGTGAAGAGGCAAAGAAAAGCTACAAGTTTAAAGAAGATCCACTTGTGGATAAAGTAGCTTTGGAGATTGAGGTGAAGAGATGACAATGCGAAAGGAGTCAGACCTGGAACTATGAGAAACTCTCGTTGCTCATCACTAGTGTTGAGGCTTCATATACACAGTTGTTTAGGAGTTTGGATGTCATCATGAGGATGCACATGATCCCATCTATCGGAATAATCAAAGAGGCTAGAGAGAAGAACCAAGTTCTACTGGAGATTGACAGGTACTTCGAGCAGTTGATGCGCACGATTGTCGGAATAGACATGCATATCAACACAGAGAACATGTAGAGGTATGTCGTCAGTCAAACCGCACACAGGACTATTTTTTGCATGTTACAGGACGAATTGGATAGAACCCAGATTAGTATACCTAGAAGCGGTGGATGCAAGAGTTCCTTTCCAAAAATATGTCACCACACAGTACACGGACATCATTGCACACTACCAAGCTTGACATCAGTTCTTCACCAAATACCACTAGGAGTATATTGCCTAGTTGGTCTTTCCACATCCGTCTAATTCTTAGTGTTGTCTTGTCTGGTTGACTCTTTGGGGTTGTGTTACATTCTTTCCACGACTACCCCACTCTAATGGTGGTGATGTCATCTTAGGGGATGACAGGAAGGCTAGAATATTTGGTCACGGAAAAGAACAAAGTTGGATAGTAAATATGAAAAGTGCATCTTTATTGGGTATAAGGATGGTTTAAAAGGTTATAAGCTTTGGAACCCAGAAAAGAGGAAGGTTGCGTACAGTCGAGATGTGGTGTTTAGAGACATGAAAGATGTTATTAAACATGAAGTCCTACTAAAGGAACCTGAGAAGCTAGAGTTTGAGCCAAAGGAGGAAGAATCAAACTCTACAATAGAAGAGGAATCAGAATATGAAGAGCCACAAACTCCAGTGGTGGCAAGATCAGTTCAAGAAAGAAGGAAACCAGAAAGGTATAGTCCATCTGTTTTTTGTTCAAAATTTTCTTTATCTATTACTAATGATGATTCCAAAATTGTGAGGGAAGCAGCAGATTCAGAGGATGGAAAACTCTGGAAAGAGGCGATGGTTGATGAAATGGCATCTTTGCACAAAAATGAGGCTTGCGATCTAGTGGAGTTATCGACTGGAAGGAAACCCATTGGCAGTAAATTGGTGTTTAAGAAGAAGATAAATGGAAAAGGAAAGGTGGAGAAATACAAATCTCGGTTGGTAGAAAAAGGTTATTTCCAGGTGTCAAAGATTGATTTTGGCGATATTTTTTCTCCTGTTCCCAAGGTAGCTTCTATTAGATTACTTTTATTTGTTGTTGTTGCTTTTGATTTTGAGGTAGAACATATGGATGTGAAGACAACATTTCTTCATGGGGATCTGGAAGAAGAGATCTACATGAAGCAACCTTAAGGCTTTGCGGTGAAGGGTAAGAAAGAATTCGTATGCAGGTTAAAAAAGTCTTTGTATGGGTTAAAATGGTCACCAAGGATGTGGTATCATAAATTTGATACATTTATATGGGGACTTTGCTTCACTAGAAGTAAAGCAGATCACTGTGTGTTTTTTTAAATTAATTGGTGGCCGTGTTATTTATCTGGTCTTGAATGTGGATGATATGTTGCTGATTGGAAATGACAAAGAAGTTATCGAGGATTTGAAGACCCATTTTTCCTCCAAACTCAGCATGAAGGATCTTTGTGAAACAAACTATATTTGGGACATGGAAATTAAACGTGGTCGGGGAAAAAGGAAGCTCTACTTAAACCAGAGGAAGTATGTTGAGACAATATTCCAGAAGTTTAATCATTAGGGGCATTTTGAGGTCTAAAATGGGCCTCCTAAGAAAAATGTACATCCAAAATAAACTTTATAAGAACCAATAGGATTCAATATGGTGATGTCAACCATGCTGGATGATTCACAATTTTTTGAGTAAAAGAGTAAAAAGTTAAAAATTAATAAAATAATAAAACTACTTTTTCAACTCATATTGTCAACTTATCTCCCTAAGGGTTTACTCAAATTTTGAGTGGGAGTACTCATTGAATGAAAAATTTGAGTCCTCATCCAAGGAGTACCCATGTTGCATACTTTCGATGGACCCTGCTATAGGAAAAATGATAAATACATGAAAAAATGTGATTGCAATTACGTATTTCATGTATTTCTCATTTTACATGTAGAAGTGTTCAACAAAAGTATGCAACATGGGTACTCCTTGGATGAAGAATCACAATTTTCATCCAACGCGTATTGTTTCTTGAAATTTGAGTAAACCCATAGGGAGATAAGTTGAAAATACAAGTTGAAAAAATAGTTTTTTCTTTTTTCCCTCTAAAATTTGAAGATGTAATCTAATCTTATTTTATTCTTTCCACTAGTATTTTATAATTTCCTTAGGATGCCCATTTTAGACCTCAAAATTTCCCTAATGATTCTTGATAATAAACTAGTGAAGGTTCCTATTCCGATAGGTGTAAAGTTATGTGTTGAACAGTGTCGCAAGACACAAGAAGAGGAAGAGGACATGTCTCATGTTCCATATGCAAGTGCAGTTGATAGCTTGATGTATGAAATGGTTTTTACTAGACCAGACATTGCACATGCAGTGGGAGTATTGAGCAGGTTTATGTCAAAACCAAGGAAGGAGAATTGGACAATAGTGAAGCGGATTTTTAGGTATTTGCATGGCACTAGTGATTATGGTATGTGCTACCAAGGAATAACATGATTGGACAAATTTTTGGACATCTATGGTTTTGTTGATGTAGACTGGACTAGAGATCTGGATCATCGAAGATCTACAAGTAGGTATGTGTTCAACCTATTTGGAGGTGCATTCAGTTGGATGAGAAAGAGACAACCTGTAGTGGCACTTTCAACTACAGAGGCAGAATACATGACAACCATTCATGTAAGAAAGGAAGAAACTTGGTTGCATAGATTGTGTTCAAGTATGGGGTTAGTTCAACGAGCTATAAGGATATACTGTGATAGCCAAAGTGAAACTTTCTTGGCAAAGAACCTTGCTTATCATTTAAAGACAAATCACATTGATGTTCAGTGTGACCTTGTGAGGAATATGGTCGAGGAAAAAAGGGTGTTGAGACATTGGTGTTGCTTATATTGGTAAAGGATAATGTAATTGTAGTGGAAGATAAACCAAAAAATGATGAGATGGTGTGTATAACCCTGAATGGCATTATGAAGCAATGGGATGTCTTTGTTCAATTCATTATTCGACAAGACACCTTATCGAGCTGGGATCGATTATGGAGTGATTTCACTCAGGAGGAGCTTAGAATTAGTCTTGTTAGTGTCAGTGGTAGTAGGACTCAAAAGAGTGAGGAGCATTAGGAGAATGTGGCCCTAGCAAGGTGTTATCAAAAAACCTTTTCCTGATAGGCTGCTGACCAGGAAGACCTTGAGTAACTATTTCAAACCAACTTTTGGCTAAGCCTTAGCCTCCCCAGCTTGAGAGGGCTCTCTCACTAGGTTAAAGATTTTAGTAAAAGATTAGATGGCTAACTCTATGAAACAAGTAAAGAGTATGAATGGTTGAACACAATAAATAAACATCCATTGGGCTTATGGAGTTAGAAAATGTTTAGTATGACAACAATATTAGCTTAACATGGAGGCCAGGGCATCAAGAGTTCAATATATCAATAACACATAAGAACATGTAGGAAACATAGTCTACAAATGCATGAAGGAAGTTAGAGCATTGCTAATGAGTTCTAAGTAACATACATTCATACCACTGCAAATGAGGAAATGAGGACAACCATAAGACAATAAAGCATTGAACTCTCTTCTGAATCCTGAGTAGTAAAGCCAAACTCCTTATTACATAAAAACATAGTCTTCCACAATGACACAATATGAGTGTTTTTCTCCAAAATTTCCAACCCTTGAGGCATTCCACCTATTGTACTTTATAGGTTTTTCATTTAAATCTTAGATTCCTTCCTCCAACATGAGGGGAATTCGAATTTTCTTGACTTGACACTAATTCATACCTAAAACAGACTATTAATTACAAGAGACAGTTAACTAACAGTCCTAGAATCCTAATACAATTAGGAGTACAACTCCTTTTATGATAGTAACAACCTAAAATATGAATTAAATTTGATATTAATAGCTCCTCATCCTTAAATTCGACCTTTATGATGTCCATAACCCCCCAGATGACCTTCAATAGCTTCTCCTTTATCTACCCTGAAAGCTAGGAAACTATCCCCTGCTCTGCTCTGGCTGAAAAATAGGTGTTGGGACAAAGCTTTTATCTCCTCATAAAAAATTTATTTTGAAAAAGTGAAGGAGGCTTTTGTAGGACACTTTGTACTAAACAAAATCCTCTCTTGTTTGTTTTCAATACCTTTCCTATTTCCCAGAAACTGTCTTTGAATATCAGGTGTAAAATTGAAAATTGTGATTTCTGAAAAACTGCTCCTATGACAGTTTCGTAGCGCAATTTGAGTCATCAACTTCTCCCAGATCATAATGAATTTGAAGAAGATGAAAGAAATTTTTGTATATAGGTATGTTAGGAAGATGAATATCTTTCAGGTTTCCAAAATATGCTTTCAGTTGCTCAAGAGACTTCCTGGAAGTTGACTACTTACAACAGTTTTTTTGCTGAAAAAGGCTGCTTCAGTGATTTCATAGCGCAAAACTTTGTTCTTGCAAACATTTTTCATTTTGTGAATTTTTTCTTTACTTGGGATTTAAACCTTCTCAAATTCCCTCCTCATATTCTCCAGCATCATCCTCTTTCAAAAATATCCCCTTCTTTCCTTTGAATATTGATCAAAAGGAGCAAAAATGCACCTATAGCAGTTTCATAGTGCGCTACGAAATTGTTATGTATTGCATGTTACCTACAACAGGTTTTCCAAAAACATTCCTCCTTAGGATTATTCTCAGTTGTTTCCTTATTCCAATATGTCACATATACTTGAGACTACCCATCCATAAAAAAACTTCAAAAAGTAATGTCCTAGCTTCAATCAAAATTGTGTTAAGGTTTCATCACTTACTGCCCTATTCCTTTGTGCTGAGGCTGTCCTCCAGATTTTCTCAGTTGAATCTCCAGGTCCTCAATTTTCCTTTTCATTACTCTGATATTGGTTCTAAGCCTGTCATTAATCCATATGATGTATCTTTCCTCTTTAATGGTAGGGACAGTCCAGGTGAAGTATTGGGCCTTTCTGCTCACTACTTGAGGTTTTGAATTTCCTTCATGTTCCCACAGGGCCTTCATTTTGTTGAAGTTGGCTATCTCAACTGCATGTTTCCTTGTCCCTTTCTTAAGTTTGGCAATCTCAATATTGGAAAGCTTCAATTTCTTCTTTCTTCCGACATTTCTCCTTTGAAATCCCTGTAAAGGAGACTTGGAAAAACTTGCCCTATTTTAGTTTGAACACTGCCTCGCTTGAGTTGAAATGGAGAACTGCCTCGCTTGAGCCTTCAAAGAACTCTGATTTATGCTGACCCTAAGCTTGCCAAGTGCTTCTTATGCATGAAAGGAACACGAAAATGACCAAGACCAATTCACCCTTACCTTTTCTTTTTGAAATTTGAAAAGAGTGCGTACAAAGACCCCTAACAAATCTAATGATGAGAGTGAATCACTGCATGTGATGGGTAAGGTTCATGGGCTGACACCTAATGATGAAACATTAACAACTAGACTCGATTCGACACGAATCCCCGATTTCACAGTGCATCCAGTGCAAATTTTGGGTTTTGTGCTACGAAAACTCCTAACTACGAATCCCCGATTTCGTAGCACATATAGTGCATTTTCTGAGTTTTGCGCTATGAAAACTCCTAGGCCATTTCGTAGCACATGTCAATTTTGAAAAAACCTAACACATGACACTTTTGAAATAACGTGGAATCTATGATAGTAGAAATAAGGTTGTTGACATTTATTTAAAAATGGAAACAAGACTCCAACTCTATGATTTAGACTCTAAAACAAAAAAAAATAAAAAGATAAAAATGACTGGACCATGTTTAACATAAAAAATTTGGAACCATGCGGGCTGTCCAAAATTTTAAAAACTTTTACAGTGATAACACAAGGAAAGGAAAAGAAAAGAAGGGGTCCAACAAGGGACAAAAACTAAAAGGTGAGAAGAAGAAGGACCTTTATAAGGTCAAATGCTATGGATGTCACAAGTTTGGACACTATGTCAAAAATAGTCCATAGAGAAATAAAATTGAGAAAAAAAGGAAAGAAGCAGACAACAACTTTAGCAATAGATAAGATCTACAACAAGATGGATTGGGAATTCGTACTTATCACTTACTTATTTAGCTCAACCTCACAGGTTGTTTGGTATATAGATAGTGGGGAATCATTTCACATGAAAGGTGTTAGGGAGTACTTCTCTAGCTATAAGGAGGAGAAAATTAGATTCCAGATCTAGATGTGGAACAAGTCCAAGTGTAATCTAGTTGCAAAAGGGTTTGTTCTATTTTAGAGGGAGAATCACAAGCCAATTCCTATTCATGATGTGTTACATGTGTCAGGCTTGGGGATGAACCTAATTTCCATATCTATCCTTCAGGATAAAGGGTACAATGTACTCTTTAGAGGGGTGACAATGTTGATCATGCACAAATATTGGAAATCACCTATAGTGATTGGAGTTAGGAGAGATTGATTTTATAGGTTTCATATTGTTATCTGTTAGAGGAAACTTGGTTGCGGGAAAACCTCTAAGGTAACCTCGAACCTCTTTAAGGTTGAATGTTGGCCCTTCAACCTGGAGAGGGATCTCTCCCTAAAACCTCAATTACTGAAGGTAACTGTAGTAGAAGGCTTGGAATTGAGTCATATGGCTAGATTTATTGAAAAATGATAGAAATTTGTTTGGGATATGTGAAAATACTACCATTGTGCATGGAGTCTAACCCAATAAGGTTTTATACAAACACAGTTTCTATGAGAAAAACACAAAAGAAGGGTAGCAATAATTCCTTTGACACTTAATTGATTTAGTGGAAGATGAAGGAAATTAATGTAAGGGTTAAGTGAAAAACAATTATTAATTCCTAAGAAATAAAGAAACATGAGCATGAAATATGAATCCCAATCTCATACATTCAGTTTTTCAGACATGAGGAAATGTAAAACAAAGGAAAAGATAGACATGGAAATACAACACAAGAATTTATGTAAATGCTCATGAAGACTATTTTCATTAATGATCTGCTCAAAAATACACAAGGGATGATATATCTCAAATAAATTCCAACCCTTTATTCTTCTACAGTATTTTCTTATATAGATAATACAATTATTTTAATATGTTTGTAGCTCAAAAAATAATTATAGTAATCCAGAAATATAATAAATATACTAGGTACATGCATCTTGAAAATTTTTAAACATATCAAAAAGTCATAATAACTTGCTGAAAATTATGCTGAAATTGAGCTTGAAAAAGTGTATCATGATCGTGTTCTCGTCATTGTAGATCAGCCTTGTCATCCTCCAAAAACAGGTTTTGTTTCGTTGTTGTCTTTCTGGTCATCCCTGCTACGATATGGTAATATCGTCATTGCTAGTCCTGTAGTTTCTTGAAAAAATGGTTTCGCTAATAAGCCGACTATCAAATCCTTTTCCAAACTATTTATTTTTCATAATGCACTAACAATGGAAACGCTAGCTCTTTCTTTGTAAAATACGCTAACGTGGAATGTGTCAGCGTGTTGTAAAAAATTGAAATTTAAAATTTTATTTTTGGCGTTGATATTCTCTCTATCAACCAATACCTGAAAACACTGACACTCCCATTGTCAACGTATTCCTATTAATCACCTTTTTCTGAAGCCGATAAATGATGATAACCCCATTATCCACATTCTCCTGTTTATTAAAAATTGTTTCATTGGCAGAGAAATTGTCAACGTTTATAAAAAAAAGTTCAAACTAAAACTAAAATGTGATAACACATATTAACACTCCTGAGGCACTTTTTAGCAGCAATAATCCGAGGGATCAAAGGGAGTATGGCGTAGGAGGATGGGCCATATATATGATGTGAGAATTAGATTGCTTCATGAGATAGTGACATGTGCTCCGGAGGTGAGCATATAGAATGACGATGTTTGCAAGGGATGTGCGATGGGGAAGTTTGTGAAAGAAATATTTCCAAGGAGTGACACTAGATTAAAGGGTGTTCTTGAATTTGTGCATTCAGATATATGTGGATTGATTATGACAAAGTCTCTCAGGGGATAATAATGCTTCACTAC
Source organism: Pinus taeda (assembly GCA_000404065.3). Lineage (NCBI taxonomy): Eukaryota > Viridiplantae > Streptophyta > Pinopsida > Pinales > Pinaceae > Pinus > Pinus taeda. Next base: position 918 of record APFE030073852.1, on the reverse strand, counting down.
TTTTATTGCTAATTTCTCTAGGAAAACCTATATATGCTCCCTAAATATCAAGGATGAGGTCTTTAATCGCTTTGAGGAGTTTAAATCTCTAGTGGAGAATGTGATAGGTAGGAAGATCAAGATTCCTTGGTCAGACACTAGAGGTGAGTACACAAGAAAGGAGTTTCTGGAATTTTGTACCAGGGTAGGAATCAGGAGAGAGTGGATGGTTCCTTACAACCCACAGTAGAATGTTGTTGCTAGGAGGAAGAATTATCCTATATCGGAGGCACTAAGAGATATGGTGTATGACCATGGTATGCCACGTTACTTAAGGGAAGAGGCATGCAGTACAAAAGTATACATTAATAATAGGGTTCCACATAGAGAATTGAGCAAAATAACACTAGAGTAGGAATTCATAGGGAAGAGTTTAGATGTCAATCATTTCAGGATATTTAGTAGCCTAACATATTGTGACATTCTAGGAGAGACACGTTCCAAGTTAGATTGAGTGGTGGTACTTTGTGGGGTATAGTGAGACCTCTAAGGCATATCAAATATTCATTCTAGGGTCTTGGAGGATTATAGTTAAGAGTGATGTCAAGTTCCTAGAGAATAAGGCATACAGGAAGTTCAAATATTTGACAACAATTGATGATCAAAATGAGTAGCTAGCAGTAGTTCCTAGAGTTTAGTAATAGGACCAAGGGAAACACAGTGCGAGTACAGTGACCAGCCCGAGCATAGGCTGAAGTGAAGGTGTTCCTGATAATTCACAATGTATGGAGGTGCAGATGCAACATATTAAGGGGATCCATCAGAAGGACATAAGGGTCAATACTCAATCATCTACAATTGGCAAAAGAAACTTTAAGGTTCAATAGAAACTTAGGGATGCTCATGAGTGTGTGGGAACTCTTAGGATGGGCAGTAGGT
>APFE030073850.1:29868-52029 GCA_000404065.3 Pinus taeda | reverse complement strand
AAGCTGTTCCCAAGGTCTGATGATGGGCTTGGGAAGTGCAGACTGAACTTCTACATCTGCATTTACAACTGCTGCTTTATTTGAATGAATAGGAACATTATTAACTTGTTGTTTATGGGAGTCTGTTTCAATCTTCTGAACAGAAACAGGTTCAAAAAGATGACTCCATTGTTGTAGTTCTTCTTGCTATAGCTGTGATTCAAGCTGTAAAAAATCTATCTTTTCCTTTGCATTTTGTAGACAGACCTGAATGTCTGTGAGAGAAACTTTGCTGACTTTTAATGTATCATGATTAGAGGAATGTATGAGAGTTTTTAAGAACTCTAATATTTCAGTAATTGTAGCCATTTTTCTTCAATGTCACTTAAAAAACTAATCACAACTGAGGCAACAGCAACAGAAAAAATAATATTGTACTCTTACTACAAAATCTTGTAAGGGCTTGTCAAGTGGCAACAATGTCGCGAAAATGGTTGATGGAGCAGGACCTGAGTAAGCTGGATGTTACCAAGTTGCATCCACTTTCTCCATAGGTCATTTCTCGTCAAGCTGGCGATCATATAAGGCAAGATCTACAATTTACATGAGTCCAAATGCCTTTAATGCTAACATCTCTGGGTCGTCATGATCCAGATCATATGAACTCTTATACTCTATATATGCAAACTTGATTTTGATAAATTTCTGAACCCAACAAGAAGTTGATCTAGAAATAACTCAACCACAAACCCAACAGATTCGGCCACCAATAATAGTTCAACTTTTCTGAAATTTTAACGAGGGGAATTGTTGTTCTTTAATTCAGCCCCAGCTGAGATTTTCACATCATATCTAGCTGTCGCTGCATGTATTTTATTCTGCACAATGCACACTTTTGAACAACGCACACAGAAAATATGGCCATAATTTTCAAACACTATTTTATTTTTATTTTTTTTTTCTCGAACCAGCCCTTCTTTATTTAATAAAATCCTCCTACGTAAACCATAATAAACTCTTTTCCATGTGATTTATTTGATCAATACTTTGGCTCACGACCCTTGGACGACCCCCTCCTATGGCTCCTGCAAATTTTTGGTCTCCGACAGTCTCGGTGATATACGTGGCCTAAATGGCCCACAGCGCTGAGGAGTGTGCTCTCCTCTATAACAGTGATAGAGCTTACTCTGGCACCTCGTTCAGCCTTATTATCTGAAAAATGCACAACACAACCTTGGGTACGATGAGAAGAGAAATCAACCCTCAATGCTCCGGCTCTTTAATCACCATATCATATTCAAAATTCTGCTATATATAAAATTACATGAAAGTGTAGAAAATGATCATGGCGTTGAATCCATTATTGAGAGGACTCTCGACATGTCCATAAAGGTCGCCTAAATTCACGGATCTGTTCAGTGGCCCACTCTTTTTAATAAGGATGGATATATACACACTGTGTATACTCTTTCAGGCATTCACAGGTACCTTCCCGAATGCAAACAAAAGACGATTTATCCCCATTTGAGTTACGTCGTTTTGAGTTGAGGTCATTCAGTACAAAAATCTGCAGCTACCAATCTCAATTATAGGCCAGTACTTGTTTCTGCCTTGAGTCCACGAGTGTAAGTGAACTGAATTATATAATACAGAAAAAATAAACATATTGTATCACATTGTAATGGATGTATTGAGATAAATACAAAAACAAACACGTCAGCACGGCAACAAAAGAACAGTTGTTTTACTTGTCGGTGCCTTGTTTCCCCTTGTTCGATTGACCAAGCTGGATCTCAAACCAGGCTGATCATGCTCTTTTTCTCCCCGTCGACATTAATTCAGTTTTAGATCTAGACCAGCAAGCCGCCGGTTAGAATTAGGGTTACAGCACTCGGATACCATTGATACCATGTGGATGAAACGCTACAATGAACACTACAAGGGATGACTATACGCAGGTTCCATCAGCAAGCAAATGCAGTGCTTTACCAACGCGGCACACACATCACAGGTTCATCACGCAATACCAGCAATACGCAAGTTTCATAGCAGGTTTCAAACTTTTTTTTTTTTTTTAATACAGGCAGCGTTCCAAATACAGGCAGCGGACCAAATGCAAACTCAAATGGCATGTCGCTCAGCTCGCCAACAGGTTTCAAATGCAGGTTTCAAACATTCAATTGTAATAATGACAGAAAAAGATGCCAGAATAATTGTAATCTGAGCGGACAGCGTTTAATACAAGCAGCGGACAACTTCCAATGAACGCTACCCCACGCAGGTTCCAGATATTCAATTCAAGCAGCGAACCAAATATTTAATACAGGCAGCGGGAAAAAGACTTCATAACAGCCATACGTTACCACTTCACGACGTTTCAATGTCTTGAAATTCCAGGCGTTTCAAATGCAGGCAGTGGCAGTCTTCAGCTATTTCAGGGATGTCAGAGACTGAGCAGCTCTCAGGCAGGAGTTACAACTATTTCTGGGACCTGTGCGTTTCCTTCAGAAATTAGGTATACAGCTTCAGGCAGGCACGCGTTCTTCAGGTAATGAAGACTGGGCCAGCACTATTCAAGGCAACTCAGATCAGTTGCTCAGGAAAACAGGCCACTCATCATGGCTCTGATACCATGTTAAACAGACATGGTCAGGGAGAACAAATAGGAAAACAATAGGAAAGATAAAGCATGCGATACAATTTTTATTAACAATCTGATATACATTTATAGTACATTTGGTGACCGTTGGGATTCACATCCCAAGGTCTCTTGGACTGCTTTGTCCATTCGGCTTCCACGCTAACCCTTTAGGATTAGGTGTCCAACAAAAAAAGAGGTTTGTTTAAAGAAATTCTAACTAGTATGAGAGTTGACCAAAAGGAATTGGCCAAAAAACAGAAACAGCTTGTAGAACTAAAAGATTCAATGATGATAGAAGAATTTGAAGATGTGCTCAAAGAAGAAGAAGATCATAACCGGGAGCTTCAAGAATTACAATGCATACCAAAAGACCACCAGCTAGAACTACGTACAACTATTCTCCAGATGAAGGGATTTGATGATAGGATTGTTATTAGAGTGGATGTCAAAGTCAATGGTCATAAACAATATTCTCTTGATGCACAACTAGATTGAGGAGCTATGAATTCTTATGCAAAACATAGTGCCATTCCTAAATATTATTGGCAACCCACAAACTTGCAATTCAGAGCTGTAAATAAGACATTAATTACTATCAGAGCTATGGTTCCTGATTTCCTGATTATTCTTAATGGAATTCCTACTTATGTAAATTTGTACAGTTTTGATATAGGTAGTGATATTTTGTTGAGAAAATATTTTGTAAGAAGACATCTTCCTCTTGTTGTAGAAGCAAACCATATTTGCCTCAGCATCCAAGGAAGAGCTGTAAAAATCCAGAGCAAGTCGAGCTATGTAAATAGAATTGTAGACCCTATCCTAGATATAGTTGAATGTTCGCTTGACAAGCTAGCAAATATGAACAAATTAATCAGAAATGTTGAGATCTAAGGGCCAGAATTCTTTAGAGAAATAAAGGAGAAAATAGAAGCAGAATTTACAGTAGATGCACCCAATGCATTTTGGCAAAGAAAGCAATATTTTATAGATCTTCCCTACAAAGAAAATTACTCTGGAACACCTCAAAAATCATCAACAAACCAAATGTCCCCACTAGAGATTGAATGCTATAAAAAGGACATTGTTGAACTATTATAAAGAAAGATGATTGAACCAAGTAGAAATCCTTGGGCTTGCCCAACATTCTATGTCAACAAGCATTCACAACAAAAGATAGGTAAACCTTATATGGTGATTAACTATAGAGAATTAAAAGATGATTTGTTTCCTATCAGGTATCCTCTACCATCTAAAGAAGCTTTATTTCATAAAATCAGTAATAATAATGTGTTTAGCAAATTTGACCTTAAGAGCGGATTCTGGAAGATAGGGATCAAACCATCTGACAGATACAAGATTGGTTTTGTGGTACCACATAGGCAGTTCCAATGGCCAGTAATGCCCTTTGGATTAAAGAATGCACCCTCTGAATTTGAGAAAAGAATGGAAGATATTTTTGGATATTTGAAATTTGTTATTGTTTATATTGATGACTTACTAATCTCTTATTTTGACTTAAAAGAGCATAGAAAGCACTTGGAGATAGTTCACCAAAGGGATTTTAAGAATGGGTTAGTCCTCAACAAGCCCAAGCTTGAGTTTGCAAAAACTAGAATTGGATATCTAGGACTAACCCTATTCCAATGAAAAGTTGAATTACAAGAACATGTGTTGAAAACTTTAACAAAATTTCCAGATGCCATTAATGACCGTAGACAATTGCAGGGATTCTTGGGAAACCTCAATCACATTAGCCAGTTTTATGAAAATCAAGCCAAATATGTCAAGGTCCTACAAAAGAGGATGATAGGAATAGAATGGACCCCATCTATGATGATTGCAGTTCAAATTATTAAACAAAAGTTCCAAAATCTGCTAAGTCTGGTTCTTCTAAGACATGAATTGCCCTATATTTTAGAAACAGATGCATCCAATGAAGTATGGGTAGGAGTTTTGATGCAAAAGCATTGAAAAAGGGAATAAGTTTGCTCATATGCATCAGGATGTTTTAATGACACTGAACTTAGGTATCCATCTTCTCATAAAGAAATCCTTGTTGTCAAAAATGGAATCAAGAGATTTAGGTTGTTCCTAACGCCAGTAAGATTCATTGTAAGAACAAACCTCAAACATATGGCTGGGATGCTTAGAAACAAAATATTGTTAGAACAAGGAAATAATAGGGTACTAAGATGGAGCTTATGGTTAGACGGATTCGACTTTGAGATTGAATATAAAAATGGAAAAGATAATTGTTTAGCATATTTGCTTACAAGAGAAGAAGCTCCTAAAGAAATCAAGATGTTTAGTTATTCATCAGCTTCAACATCATCACCACCTCCCTCAACTCCAGGTGATTTTCTGTGGGTTCTAAAATGTAAATATTGTCATATGTCATTTTGTTTTCAATGTCTCATAGATAGGGTCAAGGAGAGTCCTACATATGAATACATCCTTGAAAAATGGGTTAATAGTAGGCATAGTAACATAAGTAATATTATGTATTTTTATAGAGTTGCCCATAATGTTTCAAGGGGCCATTATATTTGCACCTTTTGTAAGACATAGATATATTTGTATGTATGAGTCATGGCTGAGCTATGCAGACTATTGTAATATCTTGATGTACACCAAATATGCCAAGAGAGTTTGGTTGATATTCAAATGTAGTTCTATGTGTAACCCCTATAATCCTTGGTTGCCCTAGTTCAAAATATTGCTACATGACTAGTGCCCAAGAGAAGGAATATTTTGGACCATTAGAAGACATGAATTTGTTGATTATCTTCGAGAAGATATTAGAACATCAGCACTATCTGAGGCATGGTTCTTCTTCCAGATAGAACATGTGTTCAACTGACTTAAAGTACATATTATTCAGCCACCAGAGAAACCTGTCTACAAGGAAATATCTCAGTTCTTTGGATCGATTGTAATCCTATAGATGAGAGGGTACCTACTATGTATGGATCTCCTTTCTTTTTGTGTTATAATATCATTCCACCTCATGCAGAAGCTCATTTATCACCAATCCCGCAACATCTATATTATTCAAGGGGCAGTTATAATTATGGATATCCGAGTGACTAACAGATTCTTTGTAAGGAAGCATGGTGGGTTGTATTCCATGTCTAGTCACCTGACAGTGAGTGTGACCGATATCGTGGGATTCCGATAAAATATCCACTATGTAAATATTAGAAGATATTTTTAGGACAATTTAAATGACTAAGTGGAGGGGTCTGTCCTCCAAAGTAAAATCTTAGGTTAACTTTCTAGACAAATATCTAAAACTCGAAGCACTTCTCCGACTTTTGGTGGGACTTGACCCACATTTCAGAGAATCTACGGAATAGTTTAGATTTGAGATCTATAGTTTGTACACTTTATGTAGATAAGTCAGAATTCGAGAAGATACTTGACTCTCCCTTCAAATCCTATAAATACTGAAAATGTATCTCCATTTGGGCATTCAAGTCTATGTTTTTGGAGCTTTCTCTTTCTAAATCTCTGCGTCATTCTGTCTTACGTCGAGTTCGACAAGCTTGCACATGTGCACTTTGATGCATATGTGAACCTAAAGTGGCGGGACTCCTAGGAAGTATTGAGTCTAAGACTTTTCTAACAGATGTATAGTGATTTAGATTGGATCATTATATTGTTTATCATTCATCTCAATGCATTCATAGTGGAAAAGGTGGAGGAATCATCTCATGGGACTGTTTTTACCAGCGAGACCTAGTTTGGCGAAACGGGGTCTTAAATCTTCGAAGGGCGTTTTGAGCCATCATACGACATTTTTATTTGGGGGGGGGGGGGATTTTCCTTTATAGTGTAGCACATTTTTATGTTATTTTGCACATAAAGACCTTCCCAACCGCATGAGAAATGCATCAATCGGTGTCTGTATGCAAAAGTTATGCCACTCAGAAGTTTGCCTTCCTGTTTTCACACCTACAGTTCGGGAGGATGTCACGTCAACCCCCATCATTTATGGAAAAGGGGCTAGCCACATGTTTGTAATGTAAAAGAGTATATATTGTAACTCTAGATAATAGTTGATGTAGTCAAAATTAACCACTAGTAGGCTATCAGGTCCTGTTATAACTAGGCCAATAGGAGGAAGAGGCATTCCATTCTTTCGAGATAATTTTTTTCCATAGCTGAACAATGACAACCAAGGGAGATAGGAGGTAGAGCACATAGAAAGGATTTGTGCACTATAGTAACCCACGGGCCACAGGCATTACTTCTTTGTACCTGCAACCATATTTCTAGACAGAGAAAGAGAGCGAAGCGAGCTCACCTTCCAGTTGGGTTTTCTATCGAAAGGGTTTCCCAGAGAACATATCTTGTGTCTTATGCGTGTGTGCGATTATTTTGTCTTCTCTAATTTTTTGCATAATTTCCATTCGTATGCATGCACTAATTATAGTTAAATCCATAGATATTAAAGTTTAATAAACTATAATAGTGTAAAATTTCAGTATTTTAATATATTATTATTAGATCTATTGTGACAAACTATCCAATGGAACATCCACGGCAGTTTATGGATCATTTGGTATCGAAGCAGGTTTCTCTGGGAATATTGTGGAGATTGTAGGGATCTAGATCAGCGGGGTTGAAAATTGTAAAACCCTAATCATGGTCGATGAATTTGTAAATGAGGTGAGGTTTTTGCTACTCGAACAACAAGTTGCGGATATAAACCGCATTGTAAACCTCCTCATGGTGGCCCTAAGTAATAAGCTGGTAATATTTATGGAAGATGGGGATTCGAATATAGAGGACAAATCAGAAGCAAGATCAGGAGATCGGGAAGATACAAAGAACCAGCCAAAGAAAGAACCCTAAAAGATTGACCCAGTTCGAGTGTCATTAATCGATCCCTATTCAAAATGGAAGAAAAAATCGCTATCAAGTCGCACTCCAGTGAGATCGACACTCTAAAACTAAACCACTGGTTGCAACAACTGGAAGTTTATTTCAATGTCCACCTGATTGAGGAAGGGCAAAAGATCTCATTCGCATGGCTGAAATTAGAGGGCCATGCATTGACTTGGTGGGAGAGCCACATGGAAATCCTAAACTTGGAGGGAGAGTCTCCACTGACTAAGTGGGAAGATTTAAAAACCCTTATTAAGTCATAGTCTTATCCCATTGAGTACATGGAGGACCAGTGGATCCAGTGGCATTACTTCAGGAAAAAATCAAGCCAAAGTGTACAGGAGTACACCAAAGAATTCAAAAAGATGGCTATAATGCTAGGCATCTCGCCAAAGAACCCAGATGTACTCCTCAAGTATTTGGGGGGTCTACACTGCCATCTTTGTGAGCAAATGATGTTTTCAAGCCCAAATCAATGGATGAGGCTTGTGTATAGGGATAGTACCTAGAGAACATAGGCATGAAAAGAGCACAATCAAGTGGATCGAAGCAGAAGGAGAAACATGAAGCTTCTAAGAAGGGGAAGAAGAAGCAAAAAGGGGGAAAAGGTAAAAAGATACTAGCCACAACACACCAGTGCAAAGATCCAAGCAACCACTACAACCACTGGAAAATTGATGGCCATACAGAGGAGAAGTGTTGGAAGTTGCATCCAAAGCTAAACTCGAAAAACAAGAATAAATATAATAAGAAGAAGAATCGCATGGCCACTTATTTGAGCAACCAAATTAAAAGCAACTCAGACGTGGATGAGAATATCGTTTATACCTCAGCGAAGAAGGAGGTGAATTTGAGTAGCCTTTAGCAATAAGAAGAGAAAGAAATGACCAAACTCTTCCATATAAAGATACAAGTCAAGAAGACAAAGATTGATGCTCTGTTTGACTCAGGATCGCAAGTGAATCTCATTGCAGCAAAGTTGGTCAAGAAGTTGTGTTAAAATTGGCAACTAGGGAAAAACTTCATGTGGGTCATCTTATTCATGGTTGATAATATTTTTATTAGATTCCTCTCATCGAGAGGTGTAGGATTGATATAAAGATCATCTGATTCCGATAAGTATTCATGGAGATATGAATTTATTTTGATTATGGAATTATTATCAAGCCGACCTAAAACTCATGTAGGCTCAGAAGCCCAACAGTCACATCTATTCACCCACAACGTTGTGTATAAATATAAGAGGACTTTTCCTCATTTGCATCTCATCTCATCACATCTCTCTCTCTCTACTGCGCAGATATGAGTCTCTTCTCTACTGTGCTGAAATGGGTCTCTCTCTCTCACACATGTGAAACCGGAAGCTGTTGAATTTGAAGCTGCAACTGCAGAAGTAAAGATTGACTTGCGAGGCCTAGAAGATCTCCTCTTTGGAACTGCGTTGTAGGTTCATCTGAACCTCCTCTGAAAGCCGCAACTTTTGGTGGTGGAATGAAGTCAATCCGATGAACGGTTTGCAAGATATCGACTGCCCTAGTTGAAGCCGGAAGCTGCTGAATTTGAAGCTGCAACTGCAGAAGTAAAGATTGACTTGCATGGCCTAGAAGATCTCCTCTTTGGAACTGCACTGTAGGTTCATCTGAACCTCTTCTGGAAGCCGAAACTTTTGGTGGTGGAGTTAAGTCAATCCGACGGTCGGTTTGTGAGATATCGTCTTCCCTAGTTTGATAATAAAGTCGGTAATGTTGATGTATTTAGGGTTTGCTACTGCTGATATGAATCAGATTTATTGTACTATTTCTCTCTACTGAATATTGAAGATAAAAGAAGATTTGATCAAAGGGTTTCCCCACACATTGTGGGGTTTGTCCCTAACTAGCCGCCACATCTTGTGTCTCTTGTCTTGGCTTGTTTTCTGTCGATCGTTTAATGCTCTATCTGCACTTTACTTTATGTACATGTGATTGCTAATCTGTGGAATATAATATGAAAAAGAAGTAAACTGTTATAAGCATAGAACATACCATAAATTAACAATTAATGACAAAGCAAGTTTGCATGTGTATTTGTTGGAGTGTATTGGTGTTCATGTGCATGATGAAAAGGTTAGATGATGTGTGAGTCAAGTGATGGAGTGCACATTATTTCAAGTTGATAATATATGTAATTAGATCATGTGGTTGGGTACTCTCGAATTGGGGAGCCCTTTGTATGTCAAGAAATTCACAGAGAAGTGTTGCGATTAGACTCCAAGGTGAGTTGTTGTGCGATGTTTGTACTCTGCATAACATTGTGCACATGTGTAATTGTCAGCAACTTCAAGGTTGTGGATATGTGCATGCGCCAAAGAAAAAGCCATGGGATTTAACCATTATATTTCCCATGGAATCGGTTGATAATAGTCAAGTAGACTTGTTTAATGGCTTGACTCATCCCAATTGTGTAAATACATTAAAAATTTAAGTAATCGCTTTAATGATTATTGGATTTGGTCCATGTTTATTTAGTCTTTTTGTTTGTTCTAGTTATGGTCACAAACTATATGAACACATTTATTATCCAATGGTTTTTTTATTCGATCTGATCCTAATATTAGTAGAATGCATCAAACGCCTGTTGAATTGGTCCACAAATAGTATGGACTTATTGATGGTGTGGATGACCAAAGTGGTTGTTGTGCACACTATGACAAAGAATAGTAGAGCATATTCATGTTGCTAACTAAGTTGTGATTGTATGGGGCAAATAAAATATATACATTATGGAGTGGATCGGTTCTAAGCCAATAAATTGAGATCAAAGACATGTGCATATGAAGGGATGAAGCACAATTAAAGTAAGGAAAATCGTAATGCGGTGATTTTCATGTGTTTATACCAGAATGATGTATGTTATGAGCCAAGAGAAAAGAACTTGCGCCCAGTTGTGACTTGAACACCTTGAGACTAATGGAATATTCCAAAATTGTAGCAGAGTCCAGTTCTCGAGATGTTACAACTTTATAATTGCTGCCATGTTTATGTTCTAAGAATTTTATCATTATTGATTGTGATTTGATATGTAACTAACTTAGACTGAAACCAAGGTTGAACAAATTTTGTTTGTTGTTGATCTATTAGAATTACAAATGAACATGTAACTTTAATGAGGGGTTACTTGTGTGATTAAGTATATACAAGCATAATCCCATGTGTTACAAAAATGTCTAATCTTTGGTCATCAAGGGTATTTTTGTTGATATTAGAGTATGTTGCTATTATATTGGTCAAAGTGTTGTTGTGCGCCATTAAGGTTTGGCAATGTATTGGTGTTTGTATGAGCAAATTTATTTGGTTATCAAATTTTATGTTGTTGACCTATTGTAAGTGTCAGATTATTGGGGCATGTTTGTATGAGTTGTGTAATGTTGATTTGATCTTTAGACTTGATGGAGTGCTAGCCTGCATAACATTGCTAAAGTGGAAGAAGTTATTGCTCATTATTTACAGTATGCAGAGTGATGAAACACGTTGCAAAGCCAGAGATTGCCGTTGTTGCTTATAGAAGCCACATGTTTTACATTGATGACATCCTTGTGTTGCAGGGGTTACTTGACAAAGTCTTTTGAAGGGGCTAATGTTTTGAAGTTACCGCCAATATGTTGTTGTTGTATTATTGCCCGTGGTTGGCTCCATATCCTATGCCACATATATATTATTGTTGATGCATTGTCTCCAGCACCTTATAATGTCAATTGTTGTGGTTTGCATATTGCTAGGGTTTTTATGCATGAGTCTTGTACATGCTAAGAGAATTATCATGATAATGATGAGACTAAATGGTCGCCAATGCTGGTATGGATGAGATGAGGAGTTTTGATGAGATGATCTTGTTGAGAATTGAGTTGATTATTGTTGTTGAGCAGAAGAGTTTTATTGTTGTCGTTATTGCAATCATTGTATAATGATGTCTATGATGTATGGCATGCGAGTGATATATGTATATATTGCTACTATTGTCATTGTATGCCGCTAGATTCATTATTTGTTGTTTCTCATATTGTTACTAAATATGCATTGTTGCTTCATGTAATACTAGAGTTTTACAACTTATCATGTTTTTCTCTTAAAGAAAATCAAATAGAGCATGTGTACAAGGGGAGTTTCTTGCACATCTTTAGTATCTATGTGATTAGTGGAAGATTGTTGGCACCATTGAAATTGATGTGATATTTTCAGTTGTAGCCCTTTGCCATTGATTTCAAAGGGGTAGAGAGATTTTTTAGATATCAGTATTCAAAGTCTATATTTAGATGGAAGGATCATACGGGGTTGGCATCAATGCCAAAGGGGGGAATTATTGGCAACAATATTGTTTAGTTGGCATTGATGTCAACTTTCAAACTTCAAAGAGATTATGGTTTGGTCATCAAGAGTAAGGAACACAACCAATCATTTACTTGATCACCAAAACTAAGAAGTAAATGCATTAATTGATTTAATTTTGTCTAATTTGATAATCACCAAAAGTAAGGAGTAAGCGCATTAAATGAGTTGATTTGGTCATATTTGACATGGTCACCAAGGGAAATGGAAACTAATTAATGTGTTGATTTAGTCTATTTTGATGAGGAAGAAATTAGCATAAATATGGTATGCTTGTGTTGGATATTAAGTTTCATTGCTATGTATGATGAAGTTGAAATATATTCATAGTAGTGATCAATTCAGAGGATAATGTTTAAAGTATATAGTTGATGGTTGCAAGAGGGTTTTGTACTACTGACTATTATGATGGAGAATCATTGAGTTGGTTGTGTGAGTTTTTGTATTGGTTATTGTGTTGATTGCAATAAGGTTATTGTTGTGTTTTTATTGCAAAGGTCCTTGTATGAAAATGCATGAAAGAGTGATCTAATGTTTTGAGAAGATTTGGCAACTGGTGACTTGCTAGATATGGAGTTGGGGCTTTCTTGTTGATTGTGGCCAACATACTTTCTATGGAGGTTGGGGCCTCCGGAAATTTTGGGCTTCCTAGCTAGTAGGGGCCAACATATCTTTGTAACAAAATTTGATGCTTGTAGATTAATAAAAGAAGAGCAGCAGAGCAACAATACAGTGGTTTTCTCCCCACTAAGATTTTCCACATAAAATCATGGTGTCCTTGTGTATTGTTTCTCCTATTGTGTTTTTGAAGTTGCATGCATGCTAGATTTGTTGTTCTTACATTATGTTACTAGTTGTTTGAGTGATAATTGATTCAGTAGAAATTGGGTATATTGATTAAGTTAACATTATACTAATTCACATCTTTGCCTTACATAGGTAATGGGGCTCAAAACAAGTTTGAAATTGGTAAGAAGTCTAAATAGTGTTTGTCAAAGGGGAAAAATTCAACCAATAATATTGAGCTCCAATATTTATTTGAGGAGAATTGTGAACCTAAATCACAAGGTATTTCAGTGAAGAGACAACATTTTGAGTTATCACCCTTTGTTCAATCATCTTAGCTTACATCTCTTTTTGGGTCAATTGCATTGCTAGGGTCAACTCATGCATATGAATCAAGCACACCGCTTAGAAGTACTCAGTCATTTGGAATGTTTAAATCTCCAACACCAATGTTTGGCCAAAAGCACTCCTACTTTTGAGAGCAAACTATTCTATAGTAGCACATCATCAATGACGTCACAGAGCAAGCCAAAAATAATTTTGAAGGGGCTAATGTTTTGAAGTTACCGCCAATATGTTGTTGTTGTATTATTGCCTGTGGTTGGCTCCATATCCTATGCCATGTATATATTTATTGTTGATGCATTGCCTCCATCACCTTATACTGTCAATTGTTGTGGTTTCCATATTGCTATGGTTTTTATGCATGAGTCTTATACATGCTAAGAAAATTATCATGATAATGATGAGACTAAATAGTCACTAATGCTGGTATGGATGAGCATGAGGAGTTTTGATGAGATGATCCTGTTGAGAATTGAGTTGATTATTGTGGTTGAGCAGAAGAGTTGTATTGTTGTCATTATTGCAGTCATTGTATGATGATGTCTATGATGTATGGCTTGTGAGTGATATATGTATATATTGCTACTATTGTCATTGTATGCCACTAGATTCATTATTTGTTGTTTCTCATATTGTTACTGAATATGCATTGTTGCTTCATGTACTACTAGAGTTTGACAACTTATCATGTTTTTCTCTTAAAGAAAATCAAACAAAGCATGTGTACAGGGGGAGTTTCTTGAACATCTTTAGTATCTATGTGATTAGTGGAGGATTGTTGGCACCATTGAAATTGATGTTATATTTTCAGCTATAGCCCTTTGCCATTGATTTCAAAGGGGTAGAGAGATAAATTTTTAGATATCAGTATTCAAAGTCTATATTTAGATGGAAGGATCATACGGGGTTGGCATCAATGCCAAAGGGGGGAATTATTGGCAACAATATTGTTTAGTTGGCATTGATGTCAACTTTCAAACTTCAAAGAGATTATGGTCTCGTCATCAAGAGTAAGGAACACGATCAATCATTTATTTGATCACCAAAACTAAGAAGTAGATGTATTAATTGATTTAATTTTGTCTTATTTGATAATCACCAAAAGTAGGGGGTAAGCACATTAAATGAGTTGATTTGGTCCTATTTGACATGGTAACCAAGGGAAATGGAAAGTAATTAATGTGTTGATTTAGTCTATTTTGACATGGAAGAAATTAGCATAAATATGGCATACTTGTGTTGGAGATTAAGTTTCATTGCTATGTATGATGAAGTTGAAATATATTCGTAATAGTGATCAATTTAGAGGATAATGTTGTAAATTATATAGTTGATGGTTGCAAGAGGGTTTTGTACTACTGATTATTATGATGGAGAATGATCGAGTTGGTTGTGTGAGTTTTTATATTGTTGATTGTGTTGATTGCAAGAAGGTTATTGTTGTGTTTTTGTTGCAAAAGACCTAGTATGAAAATGCATGAAAGGGTGATCTGATGTTTTGAGAAGATTTGGCAAGTGGTGACTTGCTAGATAGGGAGTTGGGGCTTTCTTGTTGATTGTGGCCAACATAATTTCTATGGAGGTTGGGGCCTCCGGCAAGTTTGGGCTTCCTAGCTGGTAGGGGCCAACATATCTATCTAACAAAATCTGATGCTTGAAGATTAATAAAAGAAGAGTAGCAAAGCAACAATACAGTGGTTTTCTTCCCCCTAAGAGTTTCCACCTAAAATCATGGTGTCCTTGTGTATTGCTTCTCCTGTTTTTTTTTTGAAGTTGCATGCATGCTAGATTTGTTGTTCTTACATTATGTTACTAGTTGTTTGAGTGCTAATTGATTTTGTAGAAGTTGGGTATATTGATTAAGTTAACATTATACTAATTCACCCGCCCCCTCTCAGTGTAAATAAGTTTCTAACAAACCTGGTGAGATGGGGAAATCAACATCTTTGCGATAAATAGGTAATGGGGCTCAAAACAAGTCTAAAATTGGTAAGAAGTCTAAATAGTGTTTGTCAAAGGGAAAATACTCAACCAATAATATTGAGCTCCAATATTTAGTTGAGGAGAAATGTGAACCTAAATCACAAGGTATTTCAATGAAGAGACAACATTTTGAGTTATCACCCTTTGTTCAATCATCTCAGCTTACATCTCTTTTTGGGTCAATCGAATTGCTAGAGTCAGCTCCTGCATATGAATCAAGCACACCTCTTAGAAGTACTCGGTCATTTGGAATGTTTAAATCTCCAACATCAATTTTTGGCCAAAAGCACTCCTACTTTTGAGAGCAAACTATTCTATAGTAGCACATCATCAATGACGTCACAGAGCAAGCCAAAAATCCTTGTACAATCAAATCCTTCCCTATTCAATGGACTTTAATCACCAAATCCTACCTAGACATTGGGTGCATTTACTTTTGGTCATTTTGATCTAGCACAACCAACTGCTGCTAGTGGTTTTGGTAGCATATCAATCTCATTTTTTGGGTAGGGAACCTTTGGGAAACCCTCTCAACAGAATTGGCTTGCACATCCATAACGCCAAAGATTGAACAAGCACCTATATTGGAGGATAAAGGCACACAACAGAAAATAGTTATGACGAATTGGAATGGTTTTTGGGATAGTTACAAGAAAGGCAAATCTTATATTATAGACATTGAATCAAAGGAAAAAAAAGGGAACTAAGGGAAAGGTAGAGATGGGAAAATAGCAATGATGAAAATGATGATGAATTTTTGTCACTATGGTCAGTCTTTATAGTGTATATTTTAGCCTTTAATGTATTTTTGTGCACGTGTTCTTCGTGCTTGAGTAAAAAGAAGACATGTTCTTCATGTCAGTTGAAAAAGAGGAAAATTTGAATTAGTAAAAGTTGAATTTAGGGCCCCAAAAGATGAATTCGACCTCCTCCTAGTCAAGTCAGACCTAGTGTAAGATTCACCCATTCGGATAGCTAGATTACTATATAAATGAGGCATTCAACCTCCCTCCATCACACAATTCAGTTATGTTCAAGAATTTTAGATTTCTGAGGCAGGGACGAGCCTATGTTGTAATAAATATTCTTATGTTTGGGCATGCGATGAAGGAAATAAAGAAGAAGACTCTTGAAAAAAGATTATGAGATCAATAAGTCGAATTTATGAGGTGTAATGGAATTGAAGCGATGAGTTTATGAATGAGGAAGATGGACAAAAAATTGTCCTACGACATAATAAAGCATATTTCTTGGGTCAGTTGACTTCACTAGGAGGATGGGCCAGGTTTGACCTATTTATTAACTAATATATATCTATGTTGAATTAAAGATTTCTCTATTGAAAAGGTTGTTGGGGTTTTCCCCATGTGGATTTTCCCTGGGTAAACTCTTGTGTTCTTGTGTGGTTGTCTATATTGTTTTTTTTAATGGTGGAGTTCCCTATGTAATTGTTTTACGATGAAAAATGAATGGAAAAAAAGATAAATCTAAGAAGAATCATAAGAAACAATTATCATATTGGAGAATGTTGAAAAAATCAATAGATGAAAGCTCGGATGCAAGTGTATTGGTCCCATTTTTCATTCCATGAATACTCCACTAAGAAAATTGGATTCTCCTACTAGTGAAATAGTCAAATAGGATGAGGATAATGATCTCACTCCTATTGAGATTGGAGAGGCTATACCTATGGAAGAAGATTACTCTTCCAAAGAGAATGGAGAAGAAGATGATGACGAGGATTAATTGGTAGAATGAGCACATTAGGCAGATTTGAGGTATCTATCATATTCCAGTGCATTTGTTTCAACAACTGCAACAACTACTGCTAAGGATCACCATGTATCTATAATTTCCAAAGGATCTATTAGAAGTAGAGACCACTAGATTTTTCCTAATGCAAATGTCTATCCTCAATTGAACTTCTTCATTAGTGGGAAGCATCTTGATAGTTCATCTACGTTATACCAACCAATGATTCATCATACCATATTGGATGGATATGAGCAAAGGTATGTTGGTTCATATTTTCTAGGTATGAAAGTCAGTGATTTTGGGATG
Source organism: Pinus taeda (assembly GCA_000404065.3). Taxonomy (NCBI): domain Eukaryota; kingdom Viridiplantae; phylum Streptophyta; class Pinopsida; order Pinales; family Pinaceae; genus Pinus; species Pinus taeda. Next base: position 34,980 of record APFE030073850.1, on the reverse strand, counting down.
AAATTTACACTATTACCTATCAAAGCACAGATGAGACAACTGAGAGGGATTTGACTAGAACACCCAAAAAGTTTTTTACACCTAATAATATTGGGTGTGTGTCTCTTCTGGATAGAATTTTGTAAAGAAAACTTCCTTGTGACTTCGAGAAATCGAATTGCACATGAAATATTTTGTTGTTACTTAAAAGGAAGGAAACAAGCCCAAGTCTGATGAGAGAATTATCTCTATCAGAAGGAGTGTTTGTGGAACAATAGACATAGTAACAAGAGAGACAATAGGCATCGGGAAGATTACTATATTTTGGTAATGGATATTGTTATCACTCTATAATTTCCCTAGGCTGAGGAGAGAAATTCAGAGTTAACCACAAAACCACTTTTAGGCTAGAATCTACCCTTCTAGCCTTAGAGAGGGCTCTCTCTTATTAGGATGTTCAGCTACCATGATGTTAGGTTGGGTATGGCGCTCAATAAGGTTTTATTTTCAAAGGTTTTTTAGTAAGAAAGGAGACATATCCATTGAGCATGGAGTCATGTCAAATTTATTATTTGTCCAGTAGGATGAAAAGAGAAAAGGGTATTCTGCAAGGGCAAGGTAGGCAGTCTTAGTGATGAAATCAATTTAAAATTGTTGTAGAAAGGTGAGTGTAATAAATATGGAAACAAGACATAGAGCATCAAAATTGCAGATGAATTCTATATGTTGTTTTAAGAAGAAAATATAGATTGCTTGGCAAACTATATCGTAGCAACTTTTAAATGAATTAAGAATAAAGTTTCTAGTTCATCCAAGCATGAAGAGATACATTTAATGCATGAAAATAACATAAGTAATAATTACAACATGAAGGAAGCACAACACTGTCAACATCTAACTCAAGAATACCTGCAAATCTCCTTATGTCTTTCATTCATTGATAAATTTCAATCCATTGATTAAAAAAAAAAAAAGGTACAACATACACAAGTTCCCTCCTATCCAAACTGACCAACCTTTTTTTCATTACATGCACATCATAAAATAGACTCAAATGATTCAAGTATCACCTCTAGGGGTTGAATTCCTCATTAAGAATATTTTTTCTAACTTCTACAATGAAAACAGAACAAATTTCTAAAAACTAGGGACTGCATAACTAGATCTTTTTAAAACATTTTACATTAATTCCTCAGCTCCAAATCGAGTTTATGAGTCATTGACTATTTTATTACAATTACTACAACCATAAAAACTAAATACATTAAAATTTGACTAGGTAAACTTGCTAAAAAAGAATCTCGTCTGGAAATGCAACGTCAGTGCCTATGCAAACTCCTAATTCTTTAGAAATACAAAAGCGCATCATGAAAGCACAACACTTGATGGTTTCAATGCCTCTAGTCATCCCCTGGTCTAACTAATACCTCCAAAACGTGTAAACAAGCTTTCATATGGATACTTTCCCCTTTGGAAGTCTTCCCTTACCATACAAAAACTCAAACTTCAACAAACTCTTTTGTAGCCAAAAACGCAGTGCCAGTTTCAAAAGCGCAACGCCATATTTTTTTATAGTTTGATGATGAAAATGACATTGCAATGACCATATCACCTCCTTTATTCAAAAAAAAATCTATCAAAAATACCGCACATTCATCACCATACCCAAAAACCATAACACTAGCTAGGGCGCCAAATGCATAAAGTTGTTTCTACAAAAATGTCTTTAGAATTCTGACTAGATGTAATTGCTAGAGGAATTTTGTGCAAGACAATATCATCTGGAACCTCAACCCTATAAATAGGCATACTTTAAGTAAGAGTCAAAAAACAAAATTGTGTTATTTTACCCCTTCCAATATTCAAATTTTGTTTGCCTTGGCCAATAGGTCTAACTTGCCTATGTCTTTATCCTGCAACTCCCTTAACTGTTGTTTGGTGGCTCTTAGTTCTTTCCTCATGGATAGATTTGGCCTGCATACATTCTTCATTTTCTTGTGAAGTGGAAGAGATCTTCTCAACGTGTATTTGGCATCATCCATGGTTAGTTGATATATGTCCATAAGATCACTCCATTTCTTCCTCATCCATTCATCATGTTGCTTGAGTTCAAACATCTCTCTGCGAGCCTCCTTCAGTTTCCTTCTCAACCTGTTAAAAGTGTGCTTCCCCTCATCTACCTCAATCTTCTCCTCATCTACCTCTATCTTCTCCTCTTGTATTTGTAGCTTCCTATATGAGGATCTAGTAATATTAGCTATTGGAAATTCTGCCTTTTAAACATCTTCTTTGATTACCTTCTCTTTTCCCCTGGATTTGAAAACAACTGGTGTGGCTTTAACCATTGGCACATATTCATTAGGATGAATTTACTTTTCTAGAATAGCCTTCTTTAGTTGCCTATTTTCCTGTTGCAATTGTGCAATCATGAAATGGGAATTCTTCAATTGTTCTTCCAATTCTGCAATCTCCTTGACTTTATCATCAACCACTTCATTCTCTAGTATGGTCTCCATGGTCTCAATTGTCTGCTCCAAGGGCATATTTTTGGCAGCAGACCTAATGAGAGGTTTCTTAGGGGCAACCACCACCTCTGGAGAAAATTGTAGCTTCTTGCCCTTCTTCTTTCCTATATAATACACTGTAGATTCGGGCCTCTTCAGTGAGCTTCCAACTATTGATTGAAAGTCCTTTACCACTACTGAGGGTGTTTCCTTCTTAATCAAGGGACTGGTTAGCACATCATCCACTAGTTTTGAAGAATCAACAAATGACTGTCGCAATTGTTTCCTCTAATTTAGCTCCTCTAAAACCAACAACTTAGTTAAGTAAAAGTGGAATATACTAGGTTCCAATTGACTTTGTTTTCCTTGTACATTATCTATCATCTTGTAGAGACTCCTAAATAGGTAAAAGGGAAAATTTAAGGAGTTCTTTCCAGTGAAATGCATAAGGATTCTGAAATGGTATTGATAAATTCTTCCAAACCTTCCCTCACATGTGAAATGCTTCTGAATAGCTTGCAAAAGTTTGTTGTGATTTTCTAGGAAATACTCCTTAGGCACAATGGACCCATACTCCTTGTCTCTATACTTAAGCTCCAAAAAATCTTTGTAATGGCCAATATCAAGGGGCATGCCCTTGAACCATTTATCTCCCTGGAGGGGAATCTTTGTTGCAGCTCCTCTTATGACCTCCGTAATGGGAAAAGTGAGTGTTCCAACCTTACCCTCCAATCCAATAAAGTTCTTTTCAAACTCCTTTGTCAATTGTAGATTGTACCCTTGAATCTTTTCACAAAATCTCATACACCCCACCTGCTCAAAAGTCATTCTGATAGTTGGGTTTGCATTGATATATGAGAGATCTTGTGGTTCAAAACATATAATAGCACCTCCCTTATGCTATCTTTCCTCTGGAGTTGACATGATTGTTGTTTTGCAACAAGGGACGATCTAGGGTTTAATGCAAATTTATTTTGTGCAACCAATGTTAGAGCAGTAACAAAAAGGGCTTCAAATTAAACCATTTATGATTACTAAGAAGGAAACTCTATACAGGAGACTAATTAGCACAAAAAACCCCTAAGGCAACTCGCAACTGCTTGATACTGGTGGTAAAAATTTAAGGGACAGGCGCAGCACATGAGGAAATGGATTTTAACACTTCTATAGCACAATCGATTAGGGTGGGGAGCTTCAATTTAGTTTAAAAGAATGAGACACCTTGCATATAGAGGTTCCATAGAGAAAAAAATGCAGACTTGGCAAAGACGAAGAAAAAGATGCAATATTGTGTGGAAACACAATGATTAGGAGAAAACGCGTCAATGGCAAAAGCGCATCATTGGCATAGTTAGGTATCTAGCAGGCTTTCGATGTTATTTCTTAGCTCATGCATGTAATTGGATAATCGTTGAAAAGAAAGAAACTGAAACAAACTTGAATTAGCACCTATGAGAGAGATTCAATCACTGGGTTAGGAGAAATGTAACACTGCGTGGAAATGCAGTGCCCCTGCCTCCTTTGCGCGGCAACCAAATACGATCACACTACAAGCTTCTGAAGAGAATGATAAAGAGATGAGAGATTTTTGATGAAGGTAACCATGCAAATAACCCCCCATGATGATAAAGAGCAGAGTTGATGGCGATAATCATGATTCTGAATTTGGAAAACAAAAGCGCAGTAATTGGAAAAAGCACAACACTTGTACTCGTGACCGTTGTACCCTTGTTGTTGTCATGACCAATCCTGATTTGACACATAAACTAACTCAAGACAGCTATAATTCTATGTCCATGATGACAAGCATAGAAAAACAATCTTTCTCATGATTACTTTATGCAACTTGACTACTATACCTATTTAACTTGACCCCTTATAATTACCTCTTTTAATCATGATCCTTCATGACATTACACTTCGGATTTTTAGCAAATAAACAATTTTGACTCAAAACTTTACATGACACTCTATCCAAATTTAGACCTATTATTCACAACATACCTCTCTAAACCATAACACTCATGAAATCAAACTGACATTTAAAAATTTTCCTCAAATGAATAGAAAGATTGAAATGACAAAGATTCCTATAACTAGGACCCTAACAGATATGTTGGCGCCCAACCTTTGGAATGTATGGAATTCATCGGGCCAAGATATGTCTATAGAGATGGTTGCATGCATTTTTGTAGAGGCAAGGTCAATACTTGAGAAATTACGTTCAAAAGGACTTGTTCATGGAGATGTGAACCTTGAATTTTTTTTCACTTGGCTAGCCTGGAACTTTGCATGAGAAAAATATATTTCTGGTAGATCTTGATTTGGCCTCAAGGTTGAAAGATTCATCATCAAGTCAGTATATTCTATAATCAATGGGATGATGTCCTCTGATGCATTTTTAGGTATGTCAGTGTACATGCACATGTGGGGAAAATAGGAAATAAACAATATGTTCTAGAGTCCTTAACATACACATTAATATTCCTTCTTAGGGGAAGATGCCTTGGCACGGTTACTAGGGTGACAACAAGGGCATTCTTGTTTGTAAAAAGAAGATGGTGACTTGATCCAGGTGGATGTTGGTTGCCACCCACCTATCCCACTTGGACCCCCACAACCCCCACAA
>APFE030073850.1:0-29019 GCA_000404065.3 Pinus taeda | reverse complement strand
ATGCCCCCGAAACCCCCCGCCAGGGGGGGGCTCCCAAAGGTCGCAGCCGCCCCCCCCTGCAGCGAATATTTTACGGGCGGCGTTGCCTCCCCCATTTTGAACTGGGGTCCAATGTGGCGGTACTTTTGAATATAGAAGATAATCAGGCTCCACACCCAACAGTTTTTGAGTTTCCTTAATTGTAGCAAAATCTACTATTTTTAGCAGTTTTTCGGGTCTTGAACTTCTGGATCCATTTTAAGGCCCTAAACGACGTTTTTTTGGGAAAGCTAGGAGCAACATGGGTCATTGACCGATGTTTCTCTTCCCAAAGTTGTAGTCCTCAGATAGATATTTATAACAAGCTATTGTGTGCGTCAAACAGAGATCGTATGCCAAAGTTACGACACTAGGAAGTTGATGTACCAATTTACCCAAAATTGGGCCCAAAATTTGGCGTTTCATCTCCTAGAGTTAGGTTTTTGGATGTTTAGGGTTTTCCATTGTTTCTCAATAATAAATAGGCCTTCAAGCCTCATTGTAACACAGTTCAGAGGCATGTAGCCGCCACATCTCTTCTCAGATATAAGCTACCATCGCCTTAGCTGGTTTATTTCCATTTCTGTTTGTAAGCATATTTTAGTATTTTACATTAATGAAATGAAGTATTATTTTCTCTGCATCTTTGTGTTTATGGTTATCTCTGTAATTTGTTGTGTTCCTGTTTAAATCTAGATCAGTGGTATCAGAGCGGTCTGCTTTTTCTATGTTTTTTCTTTGCATGTCCCCAACGAGGTCAGGATATAAGGAGTTAGGGCTCAAACTGGTCGAACCTTTGCAAGACCAACCTCGCAAATCTCGACGGCCTCCCATGGCAGATGAAAATAAAGACGAGGGGGAAGGAGATCCTATCAAAATCTTGCTAGAAGAAGCCCTCGAGCGACAAAGGAACGCAATGATGGACAACTTTGTCCAGATCCTACAGCGGCTACCCAGGGGCAACGCATCGGCTTCCAACAGTTACTCTGGAAACGGCCCACCGTTTAAGGTACAAGTTAATTTTGAAATCCCCATATTCAAGGGTCAAATAGATGCAAATGTCGTCGATAAATGGTTAAATCTGCTAGGCGGTTATTTTTCTATTCATGATTTTTCCAGTCGGGAAAATATTATTTTCGCTCTTCTCCAAAGCACCCCCCCACATCAAGAACTAGTGGGAAACCTACTGTGAGCAGAAGGATGAAAGTACGAGCTCACTATTTTCATCTGCACCCACTTGGAATTCATTTCGAGATGCCATCAAGGAGCAATACTACCCTGTAAAAAGCTATGAGGACAAATACATAAAGGGGACCACACTATGGCAGGGAGGGGACCAATATGTGCCAGAGTTCACAAACATTTTTCATGCCCTTTGCACACAGTTGGGTATCAAGGATTCTAAGCTACATTTGGTACTAAAATACCGCAACTGCCTACACAGGTACATCCAGGAAGAGATGGAGTTCCTGAACATCTCCTCGCTCAGCACGACGTATCGATATGCTGTCAAAATTGAGCAAAAGTTTAAACAGAAGAAGAGACACTTTGGATCTTCAAATCTAAAGCAAGGGAAAGGCATCCCCAAGTTGCAGAACCAAGGACAAACCCAAGATGAGGCAACCCAAGAAAACCCATCAAATTCATAGGAAAAGAACAACACCACGAAGTCGAAGAAGGACACAGGAAAGTGGTGTGAGTTCCATAAGAGTCCCACTCATAACACAAGTGAGTGTCAGACCAAGCAGTCACTAGTGGCCAAGTTGAAGGCTTCAGAATTAGATGCATGTTCTGACCCGGAGTCAAAACTCAACAAGGGTAATGGCAAAGGGAAACAGATCATTGATGCGGAGCCCAACGCCACTGTTGCCACCACCAAGATCGAGAAGAATGAGCTCGAAGATCCAAAGGAGGGAAGCGTCTTTTCCACTCACAAATGTGGGTGAAGGTTTAATCACTGCAATTCATTGTCGATAGTGGCAACCAAAAGAACCTCAAAAGGTCGTGAAGCGGTTGGGCCTATCAACCATACCACACCTGCAGGCATACAATATCGGGTGGCTTCACCAAGGACAAGATCTTCGAGTTCACCAGCAGTGCCGCCTTCCCTACAGCATCAAACCCTTCACAGATGAGGTATTGTGTGATGTTGCACCTCTGGATGTTTGTGATGTATTATTAGGCCAGCCCTACTTGTGGAGGCGACATGCTATGTATGAGTCAAGCCCTCGTGCTATTATTATTTCTTTGGGTAATTCATTATACAGGATACTGGAGGTAGCCCCACCTATCTCCACCTCTTTGATCATTGCTAAGAAAGGTAGCAGGCTCATCTCCCAGACTAGGAAATTCATTTTCTGTTTGGTTCACTCCCAAAGTAAGGGGAAGAGGATCGCCACGTCCATGACCCCTGCGAAGGGTTCCTTCATGCAGTAGCAGCAGCAGATGGATATGGTCATGAAAAAACACAGGAACATCTTCTCCTCACCCACAGGGGTACCGTTGCACTATCAGGTTAAGCATTCATTCGATCTGACTCCCAGAGGACCTCTACCCAACGGGCCGTTATATCACCACTCCATTCTGAAAAATGACAAGTACAAGAAGTGACATGGTCCTTACACCATTACGAAAGCTGTGGGAAATAATGCTTTGGAGCACAACATTCCCCCATTCCTTCGCTTTCACCAAGTGTTCAAAGTGGACCGCCCTCTACCATGCTTCCCACCATTAGTGGTCACATCAGAGATTGCAGAACAACTCACTAGGGACCAAGTTTAACATATGGAGGAACTCAACGCAATGGGGACCATTGCTTCCTAAGGGGGGAGGAATGATTCAGGTGGATGTTGGTGTCCACCCATCTATCCCACACCCCCACAATTGTCTCTTTTAGTTTTTCAATTTCCTTAATCGTAGCACAATTTACTATTTCTAGTAGTTTTTCGAGTCCTAAACTTCCGGAGCTGTTTTGAGGCCCTAAACGACATTTTTTGGGAAAACTGGGAGCAACATGGGTTGTTGATTGATGTTACTCTGCCCAAAGTTGTAGTCCTCGGATAGATATTTATAACTAGCTATTGTGTGCATCAAATGGAGATCGTATGCCAAAGTTATGACCCTGGGAAGTTGATGTACCAATTTACCCCAAACGGGGCCCACAGTTTGGCGTTTCATCTCCTAGGGTTAGGTTTTTGAATGTTTAGGGTTTTCCATTGTTTCTCAACAATAAATAGGCCTCCAAGCCTCATTGTAACATAGTTCAAAGGCATGTAGCCGCCACATCTCTTCTCAAAGATAAGTTACCATTGCCCTAGCTGGTTTATTTCCGTTTATGTTTGTAAGCATATTTCAGTATTTTACATTAATGAAATGAAGTATTATTTTCATTGCATCTTTGTGTTTATGGTTATCTCTGTAATTTGTTGCATTCCTGTTTAAATTTGAATTCTGACTTCTCCTGAAATGTTGTGTTTCTTATGTGCAAAACCAAGATTGGGATGTCTTCCACTTCCATTATCCAAGGAGGGACTAGAAGAAATGCCTAAAATTCCTCTCAATGTATAGCCTAGTTCATATCATTAAGGTGCTAGATATTATGAACAAGCTTTCATACTACACATACCTTCATATCACAACTTTTTTGGTCGCTATTCTTTCATGTCAGTTAATGTTTATCCAATAACATTTGAAGGTCAAGCCTCAAATGGTAAAGTCCATACAAATTTAAAGTATAGAAGTCACACACTAATATTATCAAAGGGAAGGACTTCAATTGGATGTTCTGATAGAAATATTCATCATTCCGAGTTAAAATCCTTTGGCAATGTTTATGAAATTAGGTCAATGCAGGGTTTTGCAGAGCATGCCTGATTACCTCAAAAATTGCAATATGTTGGATAGAGTTGTCATTGATGTCAATATGGCATTGTTGATGATCACAAGCCATTGACAACTATCCCTTGTATGCATTACCTGAGCTTTGTTGAAGATTCCATAAGAAAGAAGTTGCCTTGTTGAAGATGCCCTAAGAAAGAAGACCTATTGATAACTAGCACTTGTATGCATTACTCGAGCTTTGTTGAAGATGCCCTAAGAAATAAGTTACCTTGTTGAAGATGCCCTAAGAAACAAGACCTATTGAATATGTGCATAGCCCTAAATCTATTTGATGAAACCTTAGATCTATGCCCTAACATGGTTCATTGCTCATGTTGACCTAAAAGACCTAGCATCCTAGTCCTTGAATATTAAGAAGCCCTAGCTCCTTAGTCCTATTGAAGCCCTAATCCTTATTCATATCCCTTGTTCCTTATTAATAAATCAATCCCTGTACCCTTATACCTAATCATAATACTATAATTTCCATAATAACTACATTGTATCATAAATAAATGAAGTCTTATCCACTACCCTAAAGCCCTATCCACATTCCAAACATCCATAACCCAATTGTTGTCATAATCCTTATTTTTTTAATCTATTCCTAATATCTGAAAAGGAAAATTATTTTTTGACAATTAGACACGTTATCTTGAAATACCTCTTACACCAACTTGTAGAGGGCTTCAAACCCTTTCCAAAAAGCTCTTACTCTCTTTCTAACTCCCTATCATTCTAAACATTTTGAATTTTGATGATGAAAAATGTTAAAATCAGAAAAATTGGCAAGCCGACTTATGTAGGCTTCACATGTCTCTCCAATAGTCGTGTCTTTTCATTGTGGCAAACCGCTATAAATATAAACCTAAATTCGTTCATTCTAGCTTAGAAAATTTGGATTACATAAGTCTAAGCACAGGGTAAGAAGAGAACATAGAACACACTCTGAGGTAGCCACATGAGTAGAAGACAAAGACATGGGAGTAAGGGACTATTTTAGGTTTGATTGCATCTCCATTTCAGGTTTGAATTGTAGCAAAGGAACGTTGCATAACTTGAGAGCATTCTGGGTCTGTTTTATGGTGTGTTTTTTGTGTGGGGAGGCTCTGTTTTGTACTGTGCAGGGGTTTGGTCTATTACAGAAGGTGTGAGGGTTTTTTGGAGCAACAAACAAGGGTGCCACAACTTGTACCTTGTCCTGGAGAAGGGTTGAGCCATGTATCACTGTTTGGAAGGGTGCCATAAGGTCTAGAGAAGGCTGGAAACTCTCCTAGAAAGCATCATTAAGGAGAATGCATTTCAGAGGATTTTTACAGTCATTTGTGGTCATATCCTTACACCTGTGGCAGACTTATACACAAAAATTATTACAAACCTCTTAACAGTGAAATCCCTCTTGTAGATCCTTATTGGAGGCACAATTTTTGCAACTTTGGAAGCACAAATATTGACATTATACTACGAACCTTGGAGCACATGTTTTTAAGCAACTGATAGAGATTGTGTAGAAGCCTTCTTGCAAAATTTGTTGAAGCAGATTTTGTGTTGGGGCAGAATTGAATAAGCTTTGAAGCAAGAAGTCTTGGAGTCATTTTGAAGTATTTTGAAGATGTGGCCTTGAAGATTTCTTGAGTCACTATTGGAGACACTTTGAAAGACCTTGAAGTAGCTTATTGAACAACCACTGTAGGCAATTCTAAATTGTCTAAAGAAATTCTTGATTGGACAGATTTGTTGGACTTGATTGGGCATATTTATTGCAAGTTGGGCAGCCTTGTTAGGCTTGGATAGATAGAACTTGTTGGACTCTCCTCTCGTGAACAGAATAGGCCAAGTTGAAGCACTCTCTGGAAATACTTTTAATATTTTGAAGACTTGTTTGAAGAGTACCTTGAATACCTTGTTGGGAAACCCATTGGAGCAGTCATTGAAGAACCCTTGAAGCAGCATTGCTGAAGCCATAATGAAGTAGTCGTTGAAGAAGCTTGCTTGTGCAAATATGAAGAGTTATGGAGATACCTTTTATAGAACATAAAGTTTTCATTGATGAATAAAGGGCTACCGAAGATTGATTGAGGGCATTGTTAAAAATACTATTAGGGCTTGCTGCATAAGACATAAGAAGCCTTGAAGAACCATTGTACTTGTCTTGAAGAATTGAAGCATAAGGTTGGAGCCCTAGAGGATAGAAGTCCTCAAGAAGATCAGGTTGGAGCATGTGCTAGTAGAGAGGGTTGGAGCCCTAGCGGTTGGAGCCTCATAAAAACAAGGTTGAAGGCTTGTGGAAGATAGGGTAGGACCCCTAGAGGTTGGAGTCTTGTGAAGTCCAAGTTGGTGCTTGGAAAAGTACAAGTTGGATACTGGCGGATTGGATATTGGTGTCTTCATCTAAGGTTGGATCCCTAAAAATTATTGCATTTTATTTATTGTAAAAAGAGGATTGGAGTCCTCGATATTTCTCATCAATAAAATTATTATTTTGTATTGTTCATTTTGTGTTTTGTTTATAAGTGATCTAAAATTGATAAAGTAACAATTGTAAAAGAAATACTGATTCATTCCCCCCTCTCAGTATTTCCAACACAATATAGGTGGAGTAGTGGGAGCAATGTTGACTTTGGATGGGACCACAAAAGCCTTAATCCAGCAAGAAGTAATGATATGAAGAATCCAAAATTGCCAAGCTCTTTACATGAAGATCTTAAATGTGCATTATGTGAAAGATGGTTATTTCAAAAATCACCATGGGGTTCTCAGAAGATGGTACAGACTGGCGATATGCCTATTATAGGGGTTGTTGACCACTACGTGTCAACGACCCATAGAAGTACAACCCATTTTTTCGCAAAAGGGATAGCACATGATTGATGTGTCTGTGCCATCCGGCTTTCATCATCAACCTGATTATCATGTTATAATGTAAACCCATTATGCATGTATATAAGGTAAATAATCTCAACAGATCTGTGTCATGTATGTAATTACCTAGGTAAACCTAATTTTTTGGTGACGATCTTCATTCCGGAAGGCTTTTTGTCTCACCAATCTATTCTTGGATGGTCAGCAGAGTTTTCCTTCAGTTTTACCCCAAAGCTGAAATGGATTTTGTCACTGGGATCTTAGGCAAGTCCTAGTGTTATAGATCAAGTCTATGTAAAGGTGATTTGGGAATAATCCTAACTATTTGGTTAGGTTATTTTATTACAAATTGCTTGGTCTCCTGGATTATATTTGTGTCGCAGAAATGGGTAGTATGTGAGGGACTTTTACAAATGACTTTTCCCCCTTGAGATGTAAAAAATATGAAAAGCATGATGTAAAGTGTCTTGGGGGTTGGAAAAATAATTTATCCCCTCATAGGTAAATTAATTAAATTTTCTGGCCAAAAATTAATTTAAATCCTAAGCCAGATATTTAATTAATTCTAGGTCCTAGGTAAATTTAATTCTCTAAATGCCAAATTCGTCGATGCTTAAACATTAAATTTTAAGAGGTCCACATAATAAGGTAAGTTAATTATTTTGGTAAATTTAAAGCCTTTGATCCTTGGGGTTAAGTCAAAGTCAAAATTTTGGGGAAATTAACTCAAAAATTTAATTTTTGAGTTAATTAAAATACATTTAATTGAAAAATTGAATTTCCTCAAGAATTAAAAATTTTGATGGATGAGATTAAAAGAAATTTTAATCCTCATCAATGGTCGAGATTGTTTTGACGAGGATCACTCAAACTAGATGTTGGAGGATTTATCTTTAAATAGGAAGTCATTCGTCAGTCAATTAATCTAACCTTTGAGTCATGTGCTAAGAAAAAATCTCTTGTGTAATCTTCTTCTTCTTCTTTTCTTTTTCTGAATAATAAAGAATTTGGGGTTAATTTTCACCATTGTTACTCTTCATGGAAATACTGTAAGATACGTTGTTTTCATGCATAAATTTATTTTTAGCTATTGATGATGGCTTTTTAAGAGTGATTTGAGTACAGGTATCTTGCTCAGTCACTGGGGTTTAAGTGATAATGTTAAACACACATGGGAGCAATAATAATCTGAATGATAAATCATGAGAGTACAATTTTTATTAACATATGATATACATTTATAGTACATAGTTTTACCATTGGGTTTCACATCCCAAGGTCTCTTGGACTCCTTTTGTCCATTCGGCTTCCACACTAACCCATTGAGGATTAGGTGTCCAACATTCCCCACTTAATCCGAAGGGTTATGTATGAGTCCAAGAAGAGAGTTGTAATGAAAAATGTGCAAAAATGCATGGCAGCACTAGGTTGAATGTGCTCTCTGAAATGTTGGTATAAAGGGCGGTGGTTTAAGGATGACCACCAACACTGGAACACTTAGTGCAGTTACCGGAACTCTTCCAAAACTGGCAAGAAACTGAAGTTTTCTGGTAGAGGAAGTGCTCCTATTGTTTTGAAGAGGGAAACCTTCAACCATGAAAGGGAGGTCTCACCCCGCATAAAAGGGAGAACTTCAACCTGAAAAGGGAAGTCTCAACCTGTGATGGTTTAAGGATGACCAACAACTATGGAATGCTTAATGCAATTCCTGGAACTCTTCCAAAACTGGCAAGAAGCTGGAGTCTTTTGCTAGAGGAAGTGTTCTCAATTTTGTTCCTGGAATTCTTCCGAAACTGGCAAGAAGCTGAAGTCTCCTGCTAGAGGAAGTGTCCAAGATTAACAACTGAAGGCATGTTTAGGGGCATCTTTGTCTCTAGCTACAACTCTGAAACTAGTGTGGCAGGTTGTGGCTCAGGCTCGCTTGATGTGACTTTGAAGCTTGTAGATGACCATCATTCCCCCCCTTATCAGATACAAGGTGAGATGATCGAGAAAACTCAACTACAAGACTGTTCAATACTCTGGAACAAGTTCTAACATGTGATTGGAATATCTTCTTGGCTGTTGATGCCCATTGCCAAGAAGCGATCCATCCAAGATGAATCTTTGTTCTTGTAGGATGTTTGTTTCTGAAGCATCTGTGTGAAGAATGGGTGGTTTTATGACAATGCTTACATGGATGAAGATCAAAACAATGATCTTTCAAATGGCAAACTCAGTCACAGTGTTGGAATTTCACAATCTGTTGTTTTTGTTGTTGTTGTTGCTGTGGAAGAGGGGCAGAGTCTGGAACAGTTGAAGCTGAATTGTCATGAGGAGCAGGTGAACTGTCATGAATGAATCCAGTACTTTGAAACTGAATGGGCTTGGCATATTCTGGAATATGAAAGGACAAGTCCTTGTCATATCCAAGACCAGTTCTGTGCTTGTTGTGGACAAGCTGTTCCCAAGGTCTGATGATGGGCTACGGAAGTGCAGACTGAGTTTCTGCATCTGCATGTACAACTGCTGCTTTATTGGGCACTGGATCTGAACCAACTGTAACATTATTGACTTGCTTCTGATGGGTTGCACTCTCAATGTTCTGAACAGAAACATGTTCAGAATAACTCCTTTGTTTTAATTCTTCTTGTTGTAGCTGAGATTCGAGCTGCAAAAAATCAATTTTCTCTTGTGCATTTTGTAGACAGACCTGAATGTCGGTGAGAGAAACTTTTCTGACTTTTAATGTATCATGATTAGTAGCCACTATGAGAGTTTTGAGGAACTCTAATACTTCACTGGTTCTAGCCATTTTTTTTTCAATGTTAGATTTACACCTTAAAAACTGATCACAACTACTACTTAGTGTAGAAAAGTAATACCCACTCACAGTACACAGTAATATCCTTTATAAATGTGCAGCAAATGAATCAAGGAATCAATTCATATATATGTAGATAGAGACTATAATGAGTTTTAATACCACAACTGGGGTAGCAGCAATTGCAAACTTGCTTGGATCCTTCAAATACTCCTTCACTTTCAAATCAGAAATGATGGCTATTAAAACTTCAACAATTATAACACAATTCTCTGCTCTTTCCACTTTTTGGCAATGAAGATAAGTAATGAGAGTAAATTCCAGCAAGGACTTTCAGACCCAGAATGCTACTCCAACACTTGCTCAGGTCATAGGCATTGGAATGAGTCTCTAGCACACTAAAACAACAGTGATAGACCTCCTTACATGTCCAAATACTTAGCAAACTGTATAGTTGTTAGCAGTCGCTCTGGATAAAACAATCGTAAGTCAAAGTGTTTTAATTCTTGAACTGATAGTGGAGCCCTCCACTCTGAAACAGTAATTTCATGGAAAGTAGAACCCTCCACTTCGAAGCAATAATTTCATGGAAATCCGGACACAACTATTTTCATAATGCACATGTTTGTGTCAAAATATCATGACGATGTTGCCTACCTGGAATCTTTCACCATGATGTGACATAAATTATCATGATCAATCCACAGTATTAATGATCCAATGGTCCGGCATTGCTCCTCGAACTCTGTAGTGAGTCTACTCCCTCAAAGAACAGGATGAAGAATTTTAGTGCGGACAATGTCTGAGGTGAACATCAACTAAGGAAGTGTGGTCTCGCAAACCAAACTATCTGAGTTCTATCAACCATGACTGCATTTATTTCAATCCCCATGATATATGTTGCATAAAAGATAATTGCAAGATCTGTGATTGAAGGTTTTTGTTTAAAATCACAAACAAAGAACATACATTGCAGAAAGGTCGACTGGAGTGATAAACCTCCTTACACTGTACTTCATTCACACGTTTTAAAAATTTAGGAGCCATGCTTCTCACCTCCTCACATAGGCAAGGGATTCCATTGTAAAAATAATTGATTTTCACATGAAGACTATGAAGATTTCAACGAATATATATGCAATAGAGTTTAGCATTCCAATGCACTATGACTGAAATGAACCGCTTGAAGGAAACAACATACTAAAAACATGCATTATCTCTTCAAATGAAACTATCTCCAGAAAGTTTATATCACTACAGTTGTTTCCAGCTTTGACTCAGTATACCAAGAGTATATATTCAGGGTGGAGTCCCAAGACTTGTTGCAACGGTAAGGCTGAGCGCTGTTACAAATGAGATCACGTGGTAAGATGAGGAACTGTTACATGACAGGTCGCGGGGGTATATATACAAGATGAAGAGCCGAGGCAATGGACGCCATGCCGCTGGCTCAAACTGTGTATTGTCGAGGTTAGTCCAAAAGACAGTAAAGTCTGAGCAGCATAACAATTCATCGCATGGTTATGTGCCAAAATAAACTTCAGACCAACGTTTTTTTTTTTACAAAAAAGGAGCAGCGTACAAATTTAAAATACCTGCGTTTCTTACAAAGCAGGAGTAGTGCAAAAATCAACTGTTCAACGCAACATGACAATATTCCAGTGTTGAAGCCGTCCCTCTCTCAACGCTTTCTGAATTGAGGCAGGAAGACTGCGCAGTAGACAGAGAGGAAAACATTTAGAAAATGCAGAATATGAGTGTTATTTGCATGGGAGAATGCACAGAGTGCAGGTCTAGCAAGGGTAATAGAAATGTCAGTGTTGGAATTTCTGAAAGGCGCAGAGAGGATGCATAACAATTCATCGCATGGTTATGTGCCAAAATAAACTTCAGACCAACGTTTTTTTTTTTTTACAAAAAAGGAGCAGCGTACAAATTTAAAATACCCGCGTTTCTTACAAAGCAGGAGTAGTGCAAAAATCAACTGTTCAACGCAACATGACAATATTCCAGTGTTGAAGCCGTCCCTCTCTCAACGCTTTCTGAATTGAGGCAGGAAGACTGCGCAGTAGACAGAGAGGAAAACATTTAGAAAATGCAGAATATGAGTGTTATTTGCATGGGAGAATGCACAGAGTGCAGGTCTAGCAAGGGTAATAGAAATGTCAGTGTTGGAATTTCTGAAAGGCGCAGAGAGGATGCAAAAAATTATTATGGCAGAGAGCCCAGGGTGCAGAAAATTATGCATAGAAGACACACAGAGAGGCAACGTTTGCGGCAGGTCTCTTGACAGAGGGCGCAGGCCTGACAGAGGGTGCAAACAATATCAAAAACGTATATGACACTACTTGGGGCAGGCTATAATAAGGTGCAGCGACAGGTGAATGATTAATAGCAAGATTTAGTGGGGAAAAGAGCCCAATTTAGGTCCTACATTCTAATAGTTGCAGATTTCAGAGAGACTAGATAACGCTGAGGTTTAGAAACAAACTCATAGAAAATGACCACAAAAATTAGTGGCTTAAATTGGAGCAGGACCAGTAATCGCCTACTCTGATACCATGTTAAACACACACATGGCAACAAGAGAATCTGAAGGATAAAACATGAGAGTACAATTTTTATTAACAAATGATTTACATTTATAGTACATGTTGTGACCGTTGGGTTTCACATCCCAAGGTCTCTTGGACTACTTTGTCTATTCGGCTTCCACACTAACCCACTGAGGATTACGTGTCCAACAAATATGAGGGTTGGGCTTACACCATCCATGAAAAATAAATCCTTGACATGTTGCTCAAGGGTAAACTAGCTTAATGGATTTATAGATTTTAGTTTCAAGTGTAAACATCTTAGTTTTTTGATGAAGACTAAGTGAGAAACATATTCACAGAAAATCTGAAATTGTTTATTAAAATATTCAATAATGAACTCATGAATTTGTGAAATCTATTGAAGTATTAAGGTGGGATTTTTGAGCCTTCTTAAATAATATTTGTTGTTTGGTATCCATGTTGGGATAATTATATTATTTATATAGCTAGAACCCGTTCAAGAAATGAGTGTACTGCATAGAGAAAGATTTTAGCCAATTGATACCTTCGATGACATGGTTGTAATAAGACCTTGATGGAAAATTTATGGTGGGAAGGGTAGAGAAATTATGCCTCTCATCTTCTTGAGCATTGCTTGAAGGATGCCTCAATAGCTGAAGTCTCTCAAAGGGTTTTGAATAAGAGGGAGGGGCTTGCATCAGTCATGCAAAAGTATTCCTTGACATATTGCTGAAGGGAAAAATTATCTTAATGGATTTATGGATCTAAGTTTTAAGAGGGAAAACCTAGTTTTATGATGAAGAATAAGTGAGAAAAACTTCACATAACATCTAATATGGTTTGTTAAAATATTCACTAATGAACTCTTCAATTTGAGAAATACATTGAAGGACCGAGTTAGGCCTTTTAGAGCCTTCTTAAATAATATATATTGTTTAGCATCCATGTTGGGATAACTATATTATTTATAAAACTATAACCCATTCAAGAATTGGGGTTAACAAGACCTAGAGGTCTTCCCTATATTTGTGCCCCTAAGATGGTTGAGGATATTTTCCTAGTTTTGGAGTTGATATGAAGAAGAACTCATTGTTGGAAAATGTAACTAGGTTCGGTAGTCATAATTGTCATTATACTCATATCAAAATGTATTTTGTAAAAGAAAAAAGAAGAAAAATAATTATTATCATTATTATTTTCACTAGTCAAAGCATGTTGTCATGCTCATCAGGTTTATTGAGTCAAATATTTGTAATTGAGTCAAAGTCCTATTTGGACTCCTTGTAAGAAAAGGGAAAAATATTTTTTACCTTGTATAAAAAAGTCAATTTATCCTCCACAAGTCAAAGTCGACCATCTATATGGATAAGATGACTTGTCCAAGGGAGTTGACCCTTCACATAAATGAAGAACTATATATTGGCATATTTTATCCTCCATTTTGGCAAGCAAGTTTGTGGAGTTCCTAAACCAAGTTCGTTGAAGTTATGAGGCAAGATTTGTGATATTTTTGAGGCAAGATATGTAAGCTTCCTGTGGAAATATATGTAGGGTTTCCGTGGCCAGGATTTAAGGAAGATGCAAATTTCTCTGTGACATATGACCTGGTTAAGATATGAATTTTTGAAGCCAAAAATCTATGTAACTATGTGAGTTATTGAAGAATGTTCTTGAGATGACATGCAAGTTGAAAAGCTGACTTTAATCTATGCGGGTTGAGTTGTAATTATTGTGATATGAAAACTACAAAAGAATTATATGATCTATGAAATACAAGCCACAGTAAGAGAAAATACCTCTTATGGTATAAAGAATCTATAGGAAAGACTTATGACAGATTGGTTGACTATATTGAGGAAAAAACATGATAGGGAATGGAGGGTGACTTGTGGAATTTACGGATGAGTATTTTGGCCTTGGGTCTTAGATGTCTCACTTTGATATGATTCTATAATAAGAGAAGTTGGTTGGGTTTCCCCTTGTTGGGTTTTCCCTAGCTTGGAGCCTATATATTGTGTTTATCAATTTTCTTGATCTTCATGTTATGTTTTTTGTAATTGTTTGATGAAAAGAACATAATTAAATAATAAGAATCCAACAAACATTCACAAGAAATTATCATGAAATAGAAATCTACGTAATATACAAACACATTGGTTTATAAACATGGTATCAGAGCTAAGGTGAAGAAATAACAAATTGAAGATCAAAAATTGTTGGCATCTTTCTTGAAGGCACTCCTTGCAAATAAACAAGGGCTTGAAGTTCAACTACCACTCTCTAAAATTATTATAAGAATAAATTTTTTCATGTCGTTGCACCAAGATAAAAGGATATATCATCCAATCAAGAAAAGGATCATCACTCTATAGATAAAATGTAAAGTTTTATTGATATCATGATATGTAAAACACTGCAGTAACCCTACACAAATTTGAACTTATGATAACCCTCATACACCATGGAGATCCAAAATTTTTATCATAAAAAAGAGGTTTGAATTTAAATGAAGAAAGATAATACTAGGTAATCTAGTGGTGATCAAAGCCTCTATGAGACATAGAGAGTCGAGCCATCCATTCTCTAAGGAGATACATCATGATGGCAATACAAGCTATATAAACAAACATCCAAAATGTTCAAAGATCCAAGGCATCTGCAAGTATTAATTTTAATAGTATCCATGCAAATTATGAAGGAATAAAGAGCAAAAGAACACATGTGTAATACTCAAAGGAACCAAAACCACACATCTGAAGCAAACAATTAAAACGGGAAAAAAATATCAGGAGTATAGATGCAGTACGAAGAAAACCTTGATCTCTATCATGCGTAGAAGGCTAGGATATCAGTTGATGCGAGAAGATATGATATTAAGGAGTATTAACAGCATAACCAAATTAAATTTGTGGTGTCATCTATTTCTATTATGGAACTATGAAATTTTTATGACATCATTACATATTAGTCCAAAAATATCTATGGGTATTTGGCATCCAAGTTCCCATAACATGATTCTTCATGCTAATAAAAATATGAGAGAAGCGAATTAATCCATCGTACACGTACACTAATAGATCTAAGTTCATGAAGATATTCTAAATGAAAAAGTTTGAAATTGGCATTTCCATTTGAGGATCTAGACTGAAATAATTCAAGCATCCAACTGTCTAACTTCTTTGCATTCTGAAGTTATGGTTCAAGTTTTGTAAGACAACATGGAAGATATTTTTTAAATTTGAATCATATGACATGTTTTTTTTTTTTTCTATATAATACTACCTAAGCACCCACAGGGGATTTGAACCGGTGACCTATCGCAAGGAGTGCCTTAACAGTACACCCATTCACTGTTAATCCAATGCCCCATGGGCGAATCATATGACATGTTATCTGTATAATCAAGATATAAATAATTGAATAGTGTGCTAGAGGAATCATATATCTGTTCAGTACATTGTGATACTTAGTGTAAGAAACAAAAAGCATATGGATCATCTTTGAAGACTAGAAGACTAAGGAAGGAACTAGGACTATAAGAAATAAAGGAATTTTCAAAACATCTATGTGGATCATACTCTATCTTGAAGGATGAAGGTCTGAGGCAGCTATACATTTGTTGAAGAATGATTGACACTTGACAATTGAAGGACCAAATCTTTTCAAAGAAGAGAAAAGGTACGTTTTCAAAAGGTATGCATAATTTCTATGTGCATTTCATGTCTTGTGTCAAGTTTTATAGATCATGGTGATTGTCATTTGAAAGGTAGTAGATATATAATAGAGATAGTGACATATAAGATTTTTGATATGGTAGCACTCCAAATATTTCTTTGCTTATGCTCCCTAGTTCTTGGATCAAGTATTGAAAGGTATAAGAGGATTGTCAATAATGTCACTAGGGTTTTGTAGTTGATCCTTTTGCATGTTTGTAGAGATTACAATTCCTAAACATATAAGGCCTTGTAGACCTTATGAATACGGGGCCCGTAGAACTTGTAGTTTGTGAGGTCTTGATAGTTTTTGAATTTAGGGTTTGTGAAACCATCTTAGTTTGGATCAATAAGAAACCTAGAGAAAAACCCTATCTAATCATGTCCACTATAGAGGTATATCTAACCCTTGTTGTTTAAAGTCAGATTAAGGTTGGTGAACAAGTCCAAGATTAAGAGGGAACTAATCCTTCTAAAAAATATAAGTCCTCTATATCTCCTTGTTTGTTGCATTTATGCCCTATCCTTTTTGTTCTTCTAACAAAAATTACAGTTTAAGATAAGTTATTTCTAAAAGCTTGATTAAAAAAGGAATAAGTGAAAGAACATGACAAAGAATGAAGAAGAACAAAACAATTTGAAGCTTGCATTAAGGAAGTTCATTAGAGGACAAGAAGTTCACTTATCTAAGATGGAGTGAGGGAGCTATAAAAGACCTTGGTGGATACAATATTAATTGAAGCTTGTAGCCGATTAGTTCATTTATAAAGCATGAAGCAAAACTTTGTTTCAATATGGAGATAGACCATACAAATGAATGTTTACCTCAGAGGGAGAAAGTAGAAAATTTGACATGAAGGATCCCACAACTTGATTATAGGCTATAGTGATTTGGAAACTCTGATAATGATGAAATATGGTTTGGCTCCCTAAAAGGACATATTGCAAAAGCACATGTAGAGGTTGGAAAAGATATCAATTGAGATAATTTGTTGAATGATATTGATGTGTATACAACTGTTTGATTTTATCAAGGAACACATGGACTATGTGGACATCACCATTTATGGCTTGGAAGACCATGGATTGATATGAATTATAGAAGAATATGAGGAAAAACTCTATTGTGAAGGATAAAATGCATGTGCTAGCAGTTTTAAGGAATTTTTTCTCCTTGAAGATGATAGATGAACCAATTGATGACAATATTACATGTAGATTGTCAAGATCTAGGAAGCTCGTAGTTTGATATGATGTCATGCTGTTAGTAGCTGAGAAACCTTGTCATGAAGATAGATTAAGAAAGAGTTTGGCTCCATAACATCTAGGAAGCTTGAAGCTTAGGAATTATGCGATGATGTAAGATAAAGAGCCTTGAAAATACTACTATAAATCTCCATAAATGAACAAGTAGCTGATGAATGAGAAAAAATGAAGTTTATGGTTGTGTCTCCGTGGTTGAAAGGGAGCGAGATACCTATTTGATAGGGAATTAGGGTTACCTCCATGATTGAGAGGTAGTGATGAGGGACACCATATTCTCCATGTGTCATGCACTAGGCCATAGATAACAACCATAAGTCTAGTGAAGGAACTGTTAGGGAGAATGGAGGATTGGATAAGCATCTTGAACCAATACTCCTTGAGGATTTGGAATCCTAGATAGGAAGAAGTCCCATGGACCGATACACTTTGAGGATAACACAGGATATCTAAGATAAGAGTAATCGAAGAGGACCAATATTCTTTGAGGATTGGGAATCCAAGATAAGAATAGTCCTGGAAAGACATACCTGGTGAACATCTAGATAGGATATGTGTCTTGTGAGGCTGTGGTATTGGTTTCCAACTAAATTCCTCCCAACATTATGCTCTAATTTAATAGAGAGTTAGAGCTCATTAGTCAATGCCTTGTTATATTGCAATTTGACAATGTTGGTCATGATGTTGATGTTTGATGATGGCTTATCAATCTGAATCTTCTTATGAGAATATTTCAATTTGAGAGTATCCTTTTATTTGGTTATGGAATTATGAATACCTCCCTATTTAAGAGGGAGTGTTGGAAAATCTAACTAGGTTCGGTCTTCATAATTGTCATTATACTTATATCAAAATGTATTTTGTAAAAGTAAAAAGAATAAAAAAAATTATTATCATTATTATTTAGACTATTCAAAGCATGTTCTCATGCTAATAGGATTTATTGATTCAAGTATTTGTAATTGAGTCAAAGTCATATTTGGACTCGTAAGAAAAGGGAATTTTGTTTTTTTAATTATCTTGTATCAAAAGTCAATTTATCCTCACAATTCCAAGTCGGCCCTCCAGATGGAAAATTTGGCTTTCCCAAGGGATGTGACCCTTCACATAGATGGACAACTATATATTGGTACAGGTTATCCTCCATTTTGGCAAGCAAGTTTGTGGAGTTTATGAAGCAAGTTTGTTGAAGTTCTGAGGCAATATTTGTGAGATTCTGAGGCAATATATGCGAGTTTCCTATGGAAAGATATGCAGGGTTCCTATGGTCAACATTTGAGGAAGATGTGAATTTCTCTATGACATATGACTTGGTTAAGATATGAATTCCCGAGGCCAGAACTCTATGAAACTATGCGAGTTATTGAAGAATAATCTTGAGATGACATGCGAGCTGAAAATATGGCTGTAATATATGTGAAGTGTGAGTTGTAATGACTATGATATGTGAACTACAAAAGGAATATAAGATCTATGAAATACAAGCTATAATAAGAGCGGATATCTATGTGGGATAAGGCATCTATAGGACAAATTTGTGATAGATTGGTTGACTATATTGAGGACAAAACATGATAGAGAATGTAGGGATGACTTGTGGCATTTATGGAAGACTGTTTTGGTCTTGGGTCTTGGATGTATCACTTTGATATAATTCTATAAGAAGAGAAGTTGGTTGGGTTTTCCCCCTTGTTGGGATTTTCCTAGGTTTGGAGTTTATATCTTGTGTTTATTTTTTTTCATGATCTTCATGTTTATGTTTTTGATAATTGTTTGATGAAAAGAACATAATTAAATAATACGAAGCCAACAAACATTCACAAGCTATTATCATGAAAGATAAATATGCCTAATATACAAACACATTGATTTGTCAACACTCATGGCTATTGTGGAACATAGGAACATCTTTGTGTTATTGTAATCTTAGTGAGAGGCCTATGTTTATGTTTATTTTTAGTTA
The DNA here is from genome assembly GCA_000404065.3 of Pinus taeda. Classification (NCBI taxonomy): domain Eukaryota; kingdom Viridiplantae; phylum Streptophyta; class Pinopsida; order Pinales; family Pinaceae; genus Pinus; species Pinus taeda. The sequence goes on along the minus strand of APFE030073850.1, from coordinate 9,960 downwards.
TCAAAAATTCATAAAGCTTTTGTTCCTCAAGATTTAGGTCCTAATTTTGGCTATCATTCTACCTAATGTACATAAATATAAGGATTCAAAATCCCATTAGGGCCTCAATTGATTTTTTTTAAATGAATTTATGTTATTATTATACTTACGAAGACATAAACCATGTAATTTCATGTGTTGTATTCTCATTATACTCTATTTGTTTATCCTTTGTTAGTTTGTTTAGACATTGAAGAGATAGCTAAGTTCAACTTGGTCTAATGTGTCTATTAGGTGTTAGTGTATTTATTTAGTATCTGTTAGAGTCGGTCTGGTTATCCCTCCGTCAGAGATCAAAACTATTTTTTGCACTTCATGTTTAGGTGTCCCATCAGTTTCGATCAGTTGCATTTCGTTAGGAGCATGCCATACATCTGACAGAAAGGGTTGCGTCACTCATTCCCCTCGTGCTTGACACTGCTGGCTCAGGTCTATTCATAAAAATCAGGTCTTGAAAAGTCGTTTGCAGTCCTGTTTAAGTTTCTAGGTCATAACAATTTTTTCGGTCATTAGGTCTAGGGTTAAGTCAATTGGGTCTTTGACAAAGTTTAATAAAGCTAGCAGGCCAGAGGGAGGTCCTCGATAGGTTGTTATCTCAAAGATTTTTATCATTATACGGATAGATTATGAATTCTCTTCAAAACTCTGTTTTGAAGATAAGTCGACATTTCATTTTTGTAATAAATTTTCAAAAATTTCAGTTCTTGAATTGTCCAGGCGCAGCCCTGGTCTCCTTTTCCAGATCATATCACAACTATCCTTGCAAAAAATTGTCAAATAAAATCATTATTTCAACCAAATTTAAGGAGGAAACAAAAAGGTCAAAATTCTATTAATCGTGAAAAAGTGTCAATTGCAAAACATAACAAAGTGGGTTATGGAAGAGGCAAAAATCAAATTTGTGTCTATATAAATGTTTTTCAATGAAGTTTCAAGTCATTGTGCATGCCAAAGGTGGAGAAAGTCATTGCAAGTCGAGTTTGTGCGTTTTGGAGAAGATTGGTCCCCATTTCACCTGCGCGGCGCATATAACAGGCAGCGCAGTGCGTATAACTTGCGCGGCGCACATAGCATTTCCAGCCAGTGCAAAGTTGAACCAGCGCGGCGCATATACCTTGCGCGGCGCACTAGGTATTGAGCGCAACGCTTACAGTTTGGAGCCCGAAAATAGGTTGAAAACTCATCAAATTGCCCAATATTCACATCAATTTGCCAAGTAGGCTTGCCTCCATTGCTTTTAATTAGTTTTTGATGGTGAATGTGGTGGGTTCATGGATATGATTGTCGAAACAAGACTTTGAAAACCTCCCTTTGCCAATATAAAAAGAGTGCTGTAGGTTTTAAAAATAGTTTTGTTACCAAGGTTGTTTCCTTTTCCCCATTTCCCTTTGTTCCTCATCCCCAAATCCACTCATCAAACGTCCTCATTAATCCCCTCATTAATCCTACACTACATCCCTAAAATCCTAATTCCTCACCCCTATAAAAAAAAACTCCTTAACCCTATTCAATATCCCAAACCCTAAAACCCTAATCCCATATCTACATTTCCCCTCCCTTCCCTAATTACATTTTATTTCAAAATTCCTTTATTCCCTGATATTTTCCCCTTCCTAACATTCCCTTGTACATTTGTTTCCCCTTGGTCACAACATTGTTTAGAGTAAAAAGCAGTTCACATTCAATTGCACACACAGTTTCATTCAAAGCAGTTTATATGTCAACAATCATGTCATCTGGTCACTCATCTGAATATGAGGCAGAGACTGAAAGTGATTCTCCCTTGAGAGAACAAGAATCCAAGAGGCCTCGGAAAAGTGGCAAACATGTCAGGGAAGAACCCATCACCCTCATAGAGCTGCATGCCTCTCCTCTTGCCATGCAGTGTTTTGAGCATCAGTGATGCTATGGGTTTTGTCAAAAGGTAACTGAGGTCCAGTTTCATCATGAATTGGCTCGTCTCTTTGTCTTGCATTTGCACAGAGATCAAGTTACCTTGGCTGGGGTCACTTTTACTCTTACACCAGAAACTGTTTCGCTAGCAACAGGTATACCAAATATTGGTGAATTATGGTATAAAAAACAACAGATTGATAAGCAGCACTATGAGCCATATATCAAACCCAATTTCTTGAGGCAGCTTAAAAGAGTGTTCCCGTTCAGGTACCTGAAAGATGAATATGCTCCACTCATGAGATTGATCATGAAATATTTCAGTTGTGAGGGAGGATTCTCTCGTCTTTATGCTTATCACATCAGGTTACTCATGCATTTCACCAGGGTGTGGATGATGAACCTTCCATATTTCATCTGCTGGAACATAGAGAGGATGACCACCTTTGTACAACAGAAAACCCCTCAACAGCAACTTAACAATGTCTATCATTTTGCTCTCATCAAGATTTTGGTGGTTCATTAGCTTGGATTGCAGGGCATCACTTGGGATGATTTCATCTCTCGTGATTTTTTCAGATCTTCAGGAAGAGTATCAGAGGTGAAACACGAGGGTGAAACTTCTCAGCAGTATGAGCATCATGAGACTAGGCCTATTTTCATCACATATCAGAGAGGCACTAGACCTTTGTTCACAACAGCAAAGTGAGTGTTATCTCCACCTAGCATGGAAGGGGCCTCGCTTCTGACATCAGCACCACAGGTACAAGACAAGGGCAAGAAGCCCAAGCATAAGGAGAGGCCTTCAGGCGAACCATCAAGTTTCATTATCATTCATGATGATGAGATAGCTTCAGATTCAGAGGAGGCCACATATAAAAGGATTATCAAGGAGCAAGAAACAGACATTCAAGCCTTGCAAATCCAGCTGGAGATGGCCAAGTGGAACATCAGGTATCTAGAGCAGCAAAATAAATAGATAGAGGATGAACATACACTTTATGAGCTGTGGCAAATCCGTGAGGATCGAGAATTGGCCCGAAAGAGACCTGGTGATATGACACCGGCTGATCGAGAGTCTATGCTCATACATGTTAACACTCATCTGGAGAAATTATTGGAAAAGGCCAATAGAGACAAAGACATGCTTCGTCATATGAAAAATCATTATTGGGCTCGTATGCATGTCTGCAAAGCAAAAATGAAGATTCTAAAGGGGAGGTTGAGCAGAGCACTAAACGGCGGAAAAAGCCTAATCCACTCTAGATTTTGGCCAAGGCCTCTTCATCTCATCATCACACTTGACAAGGAGACTCCAGCCCAAATTTCAAGAGATTTGGGGCATTTTTGGTCATTTTGATTTTTTTTGGTTAAATAACAGGTTTTTTCTCTATATGCGCCGCGCACCTTGCGCGACGCATAGGATTGGGAGGTCCAAATGACAAATGGCTTGCTGTTTTGGATTTTTCATGAGAAATCATGAATTTTGGTACTTGGAAAATAAATTTGGGAAAGTTTTGGTTTCCCAAAAGGTCAAAAAAATGCAAAAAATGACCTCACTGCCCCTTTTTGGACACAGAGGAAGTAGTATTGGGAGAATGCACTTTTGGAGAGGCAAATGAACACTAAATTGAAAAATTCCACTTGGGTTAGAAAGTAAACAAGCAGGGCTTTCCAACAAGCCAACCTGAGATCAATTTGGACTTCAGAAGGTGCCTCAAAATCAGCAGCAAAGTAGCACGATGCACACGGAAATCAGCGCGACGCACAAAGGTTTTTGGCCCAATTTTTCACCTTCCAGCTCAGAAATTCGGCCAGTTTGACTAGTTTTGCTTCTTGATGTAATTTTTGACTTATTTTGATGTAATTAAGTGAACATGATGTAATTTTGGCACTTAGTTACTTGTTCTAGAAGATTCATTCACCAAAAAGTGAAAATTAAATGAATGAATCAGTTTCCTACCTTATAGAAGCAAGTTGTTTTCACTGCCTAGATTGTAGTGCTTTGTTTAGAATTGGTTGAAATAGCTCCTAGGATGATGAGCTAGACCCCTAGAGGCAAGGGAATGGGTTGGCTTGCCTATATTATGTGTTTTCTAAGTCATTTTCAGGGTTGGACTTTTGGGAATAGCTTAGACTCTATTGTACATTGTATCTCTGCAATTTTGGCAAAGGAAATACCAGGGTTTTGCAGCACTGTTTGGGGTTCATGTGGCCTTATGTTTTGATGGTGTGCCTCTCTGAGTAATTGTAAGTTTATCCAGTGTTTTGTGTATCATTTTCATGCTTCTTCTTCTGAATTTAAAACAAATGAGTGATTAAGGTGGAATTCGTAGCTATTATGCTCTGCCTTTGAATTTGTTTAAATTTCCATGTTTTCTTCAGTTTAAGGAGAATCCTTGAGACTTCCTTGCTCTACTTAGCTCCTCACCCGTCTGATCTACCCACCTCACTTGCTTTAAAGCATTAAAACGATTGCATTCCTTGCCCCAATCAGATCTCTGCAGAAACTGTGCCTCATCCCCGAGCCCAAATTGCCTTTCCCATTGTTTTCAACAAAACCCTAAAAACCCAAATCAAATCAAACCCCTGCACTTAATACCAAGCCTAAGATTAGTTGCAAATTTAGTCATATTGAGCCTCTTTGATTACCTTTTCCGAGATATACCCAGAGAGAGCCCTCTCCTGTCCTCGTAGGGATAGCTATGATGCTAAGTGTGGTTTGATGTAGCCTTGAGTTTTACCTTATTTCAGCCTAAGGTAGATTTGAGTGCTAACATAATGGCGACCATACTGGGGGAAAAACTAAATCTTAATGGTTTTCGTGTTGATGTGTTTGTTTCATGAGTCTTGGATAGAGTCTGGAGTCACACCAGGTAGCTTTTGAAACACTTTTGCCATGCATAAGCGAAAGTAGATAAATGCTGCTTCAGTCGATCTCTTGTTAGCTTGTGAACACAACACTTGATTTGCAAAATCACCCCAGTATATTTGTTCGTTCTAGACCTGTGGATGATTGAGTCTAGAAATCGATAGGTTGAATTAGTTATATTCCTTTGATCTTTTGACAAAACACACTGGCTTCAAGAAGACATACCAGAGCTAATCCAGATTCGAATCCGCCTCCTGTCTACGAAAATCCGAATTTGATTCCAAGACTCCTTCATCAAGAAAGCTCTATGACTCCCGTGATTAAATCTCATTCATGTCCTGCAATTTTTGAATATCTTGAAGAAATTTCTTTTGATGAAAAGTTTGAACTGTCATTGTTTAAAACCAACTCTGAAAATGCTCTTGATTCTATAGTTCCAAATCCCAATTTCGCTGCCGCTCTTCAAATCGAAAAGTCTAATAAGTCTATTGAGAATTTTATTTTAAGAGAGCTCCAAACTACAATTGAGGTTACAAATATCATTGATTTTCTAGAAACTGCATTTGCTACCATTGGATCATCTATTACGACATCCACCTCTAGAATTCCTACTGAACCACCTTTCATTCCCACCATCCTTGTGCAACCTATTATTTCTGATCAAAATTTTGCAGTCAATTCACCTTCATCCACTATTTCCACGTCTAAAACTGCATCTCCTCTGCACACGCCTCCTCATACACCTCACACCTCAGCTGCACATACTCCCCCATCATCTCCAAGGCCGACTGCAAATCCACCAAGAGCCATGGCTGCCAGATTTGCACCTCTTGCTTTGCCGGCCAATTTGGATCCTATGCCTACTGATTATCAAAGCAAGATTCCTATATTCGATGGAACACCACAGAGTATATCAGCTCAGTAGCATATTGTCCGAATGACAGAATTTTTGGACCTACATGAAATTGATGCAGAAAATGTCTCAATGAGATTGTTTGCCTAGACTTTTGGAGGAGAGGTTCATAAATGGTTCAGAGCTTTACAGGAAAGGAGTATCAACACATTATAGGAACTTCAGACTTTGTTTCTAGATCGGTGGGAAATGAAGAAAGATCTGTTGCAAATCACTTCAGAGTATACCAGCATCAAGCGTAATCCTGGTGAGTCTGTTCAAGATTATATTATCAGATTTAATGCAGTGTATAATGAAATTCCTGAACTTAAGACTGTCTAAAAAGTCAGCTCTTCTTAAAGTCCTGGATGGTTTTGATCTGGAGATGGCTTATTCACTACGAGACAGAGATCCGCCTACCTTAGAAGATATGCAAAAGATTGCCATTAGTGTTGAGGTGAATCTGAATGATAAGAGAGCACGGTTGAAAGCAGAGAAAAGAGTGACTATAAAGGAAGAGTCTACATCAAAACCACCCTGGCTTCGTGAGATGGAAAAAATGTTCAAAAGAATCAACCTTGATAAACCAGAAACGTAGATTCGTAATCCAAATTACCGTGGCCAGCAGCAGCCCCAGTTCAGAATTAAGCAGCGTGAACAAAGAGCACAAGAGCCGTCAACTCAACAGTAGATTAAAACTCCTCTTTTGCAGAATTTTGTGAGTCAAGATTCAGATGATGATGATGATGTAGTAGGGGACCAAAATCACTTCTTTACTCCCGACGATATGCACATTTACATCACTGAGGATGAAGAGTATGGAGAAAGTTCAGTTGCCCAGAAAGATGAAGATTTCATCTTAGCAAATGATGCAGATTTAGAGGAAGAATCAGATGATTACCAAAGATGATATTTGAATGCTTTGTCCACTCAACAGAAGCAGTACTCATTGAGAAACCGAGATGTTCCCATAAATCCAATTCAGAAAAGAAAAGAAGCTACAACACCGAAGACGGATTCACCCATACCACAGAAGAAAGGAAAAGAGACAATTGATCCCACAGCTAGTAAAATATCATTAGCAGAAAAAGCGAATCAAACAAGTATAATCAAGGATAAGAAGGAAGTTCCAGTCAAAGAAGTCGAAAAAGTTTCAACATTTAGTTTGGGAAACGAAATTTCCAAATTAAAAATATCTATTCCTTTGACAAAAATCATGAAGAACAACAACTACCGTGGTCAAGTCTCCAAAATTCTGAATTTTGATCCAATGTTTGACACGGTAAATGTTGAAGATGATCAGCCATAATTGATATTTGGGCTTGCATTAGATGGTGAGTCCCCTGACAGTGATGTTCCTCCCTTTTATATCAGTTTGAGGTTGCATGTATATGTATTGCACAATGCTATGTTCAATTCGGGTGCCTCGCACAATTTGATGCCAAAGGCGATCATGGAAAAGCTGGGAATAGACATTACAAGGAAATATCATTATTTGTATTCATTTGATTCCAGCCGTGTGAGGTGTATCGGACTCATCAAATATTTGGTTGTTAGCTTAGACCAAATTCCAGCGAAGAATGTCTTAATGGATGTGGTTGTGGCGTACATTCCTCCGCGATTTGGGATGCTCCTTTCAAGATCTTGAGGGGAAAAATTGAAAGGTACACTACAGTTAGATTTCTCTTACGCAACAATTCCAGTCTTTGGTCAAATGAGAAAGTTATATCGAGAGCAGAAGATGAAATACATGCAAAGAGAAGCCAATAAATCATCCTGTAAATTATGTACATACCGACTTAGAGTCGTTTGTGTTGTTTGCTGATAGTTTAAATGATATTGATAGTCAATTAGTTCAGGCAGAAGATATACTAGAAATCACTAAGAATTTTAGAGAAGTTCTGCAAAGAGAAAGAAGAGAAAAGCAAACTACCGTGGAGCAATCAGCTAAAGACAATGGGCAGCAAATAGGAAAAACAGAGATGGTGCAATTTCAACATTTAGAGGACGATGAAGATGGTCTTTGGACCATGGATTTTGATGGCGCAGTAGGTAGTGATGGTGCTGGAATTGGTGTTTGGATTCGTAGTCCATTTTTTGCTACGGATAAGGTTCCAAGAAAAGTGAGAGTGTGTTCCTACAAGCTAGCATTTGACTGTTCTAGTAATGAAGCGGAATATGAGGCTCTAATTGCTGGCCTTAAGATTCTTAGAAAGCTGAAAGTGAAAAGGATTGCAGTCTATGGTGATTCAGAGTTGGTGATAAAGCAGGTTAAGGGTGAGTTTTAGGCCAAGCATCCTCACATGAGAGCCTACCTTAATGTAGTCTTAGATATTCTGAAGTTATTTTCTGATCATACCTTGACATGTGTGCCTTGCATACAAAATGGTGTTGCTGATGGACTTGCTAAGGCAACAAGCAACTTAAAAATTCTGATGAATTCCAGCAACAAGTTCGAGATTCATGTGAAACACCGTCCCAACGTTCCAGACAATCAGTGAAGTTGGCAAGTCTTTCAGGATGATGAGGAGATTAATCATTTTCTGCAGAATAAGGGTAAGTTCAAAGACACCTCCATAGATACAGAACATGATGATGGTAGTGATGATATACAAATAAATCAAATGGAAGTACTACAACTTAAAGATAACATCATTCCTAAGGGATTGATTCCTTTGGAGGAACTCTTTGACCAAGATGATGTAGCCCATAAACCAACATTGAGGCCAACTGAAAAAGGTGTTGAAGAGGTAAATATTAGGACAACTGAGAATCCCAAGATGATAAAATTATCAAAGTCATTATCACCAAAGGTAAAGGAAGAGTATGTGAAGTTGTTGTCTTTATTTTCTGATGCTTTTGCATGGGATTACTCAGATTTAAAAACATATGACACTAATATCATTCAGCATACTATCCCCATTAAATCAAATCAGAAGCCTTTTCGTCAAAAGTTGAGGAGAATCAATCCAAAGCTGCTACCATCGATTGAAAAAGAGGTTAACAGATTATATAAGTCAGGAATCATTGTGCCTATCTGATTTTCAGATTGGATATCAAATTTGGTACCCGTGAGAAAGAAAACAGGTGAGATCCGTTTATGTATCGACTTCAGAAATTTGAATAAGGTATCATTAAAAGACAATTATCCGCTGCCAAAAATGGACCACATATTGCAGCGAGTAGTTGGAGCATCAAGGATGTCACTACTTGACGACTATTCAGGATATAATCAAATTTTAGTGCATGAAGATGATTGTGACAAGACTGGGTTTACCACTCTGTGGGGAACGTTTCATTATGCAAAAATGCCATTTGGTTTGAAGAATGCAGGAGCCACCTTTCAACGTGCAATGGACATGGCTTTCGCCAACGAGAAAGATGTATTTTTGGTTGTTTACCTTGATGATTTAACTGTGTTTTCAAATTCTGATGAAGAACATTTATATCATTTGAAAGTTGTTTTCCAAAAGTGCAGAAAATATGGCATTTCGCTGAATCCGAAAAAGAGTCTTTTTGCCATGGATGAGGGCAAGCTGCTTGGCCACATCATATCGAAAGATGGCATCCGTGTTGACCCTGCACGTGTTGAAGCCATCCAGCAAATTGAACAGCCCCGAAATAAGAAAGAAATACAGTCCTTTAATGGTAAAATGAATTTTCTACGTCGTTTCATTCCAAATCTTGTCGAGCATCTTAGAGAAATCACGACCATGCTAAAAAAGGACAGTCAGGTAAAGTGGACCAAAGAGGTGGTGAAATCATTCAATTTGGTAAAGTTAGCTCTTTCTTCAGCCCCTACTTTAATTAGCCCAGACTACACACAGGACTTCATTTTGTTCTCATTTGCTTCTGAGCACACTTTGGTAGTTGTATTAATGCAGAAAAGAGAAGGAGTTGAAAATCCATTGCCTTTTTCAGTCAGATTATAAGGGACGGAGCATTGAAATACAACATTATTGAGAAACAAGCACTTGTGCTTGTAAAGGCCTTGAAAGATTTCCGTGTGTATATACTACATTCCCTCATTATAGCATATGTTCCTAACACAGCAGTTAAAGATGTTTTGGTACAGGTAGATCCAGAAGGAAGACATGGTAAGTGGATCGCTGCGTTGTTAGAGTATGATGTGGAGATTAAACCAACCAAACCGATCAAAGGACAAGGACTTGCCACGTTAATGGATGAAACAAATCTGCAGGTTCTAGATATAAATTTGATTGCTGCCATGTCCAATGAAGATGAGGAGAGTTCATCAGTTCAG
>APFE030073846.1:0-12069 GCA_000404065.3 Pinus taeda | reverse complement strand
AACCTTAAAATTCCATTTAGACTTATTAAGAAAGTATTAAGCAACCTCAAAAGAAATTGTCATTAAAAAAAAAAAATCATTTTTACTAAAATTAAAATGGAAAATAGTGATAACAATATCCTGAAGTTGGGTTAAATAAATTTTTTTAAAACTCTAATTATTTATTTTATTTAATTATAGAAAAAAAAAATTAACAAAAAAAATCCATGTGTTGTTCTTTTAAAAAAATAACCATGTGAAATAAGGAGCAAATCCTTTAAATTTATTATATATAAAATTTTAGGTTAAAATTATAATAAAACGTAACCAATATAATAAAGACTAATCTTACTATGCAATACTATCTTTCATAACCTCTTATACCAACCATTCACAATTAAATTAGTATATATACAATTTATATGTGTATCACATACTCTTGTGTAACATACTTTATTGCATGGAATTATTTAACTATTTTAGGAAAGTATTGTTAAATTATTAAGGCACAATCAATTTTAGACATATAGAATCATTTTAGGAAAGGATTGTTAAATTATTTAGAAAAATTCAATTTTATTCTAAAAATGATTGTTAAATTATTTTGGCAAATTCAATTTTATTTTAAAATTGTGACATACAAAATTGTTCAAAATGTTTGGAGAGATTTTTTCATATTAACATATAAATTAATTAGTGTTTTTTATACAACAAGACCATTAATTATTTAAAGATTTTTTCATTAAAAGCTAAATATGAAAAAAACAACAAAGTTTAAACTAAGAAATGACACTATCAACCCAAACAAAATTCATATGGAAAATCCAAAAATCCTAACACATTCTTAGCGCCATTAATAAATTACAATGATGAGTTTCTCTTCCTCCATTTTTCATATAAACATATAAATTAATTAAAGTTTTTTATACAACAAGACCATTAACTATTTAGTTAAATATTTTACTAAAAGTTAGATGTGAAAAAAACATAACAAAGTTTAATGAAAGTTTAAACTAAGAAATGACACTATTAACCCAAACAAAATCCATATGGAATATTCGAAAATCCTAACACATTCTTAGTTCCATTAATAAACTTCAATGATGACATGGTCTTCCTCCTCCACCTCCTTTTCATCCATTTATCTATTGACAACTTAGTGAAGTGACCAGATATTGATCTAGGACCTTGATGATAGCTCAAATTTCAAAGTGTTCAAAAAAGTGTCAAACCTGAACAAACTGATAGATTTCGTCTTCCTCATTTCGGCGCCATGAACGGTTCGAAAAATGGACACCATATGGAGGAGTTATTGCATTTTAAACATGTCCAGTAAATTGCAATTTTCACGAATAATTTGATTTTTTGAAATATTAAAAAAAAAATATTCCTTGGAATATTCTTCAAAATATTCCTTGGAATATTCTCTGGAATATTCCTTTTGAATGGACGAATAAGGAGCCAACATGTGGCAAGCCCAGAAGCCGCGACGTGGTCCTGAATTGTTATGGCAAAATATATTTTGGGTCAAGCGAGTTCGAACCCATGACCTCCCACAGGCAAACAAGTGTTCTAACCATCTCCACTACAAGTTATTTCTTAACAATCTATGGTCTGCAGTTGTATTTAAATTGTAATGGTTTGTGGTTTGGGAATAGATCACCAGTCGTCTTACCCGCTAGCGGTCCTGGAAGCAAGGTCACATGCCGCCGTCTACTTCGATGGTTACAGTTAACTGTCAACCGCCAGCGGTCCTTAAGTCTGTTCACATGCCACTATTTCCGCTAATGGTTACTCCACCGTCAGCACATTAACATAACAGCCGCCTGGATAAACCCCCCATGTGCATGTCTTCCAGATGTTTCCACCGACAGTTATGGTCAGCCGGCGGTTTATCTTGGCGTACTTCCAAATTTGGCACAGTTTTCCAAATTTAACTCCAGTTAAACTACCAGTTCCAGATTTGGTGGAGGAAAACTAGGAGAAATTGATTAAATGAACCGAAGAGTCAATTTTCGACCTAAGAGAGTGAAACAAGAGTCTACCTAGGCTAATTTTGGCCTTATGAAGCCGTTGGAATAGTCCAGAGAAGCTAAAGAAGCCATATTCAAGGAGATTTTCATCCAGGGAGATTTTGGAGCTTAGGGCCACCAGGGGTTGGAGGCTGTTGCAGGGGCAACCCGTATCCATTCTCAGTAAACAAACAATCGTTCCTGACTGTAATGAACATTCTGAATTCAATGAAGGTGTATTCAGAAGCATTTGGAGACTTATAAAGGCCAAGATGCTGAAGGGAAGTTTCAGGCAGCCTAGAGCCAACCGTGGAGAAGGCCGAGATCAGGGATGCAGTTCTCGTTTTGAGCAAATGAACAGTCATTTGTTGATGTCAAATATGTGTTGGAGATAGTAGTAGATATTTTAGAGACGTTTGAGCATTATAAAGGAGTTTGTGCCATTAAGAAGCTTGGGGAAGCTTAGTGCACCTACTGAAGGAATCAAGTCCAAGGGAGCCTAGATTTGCTTGCACAATGAGGACATCCATGATAGGGATATAAATGGTTTTCTAAGCCCATTGGTTCAGTTCAGTAACCTCTGGAGTTGAGTGTGGAACTTGTAAAAGAATTTAAGCCATAATCCCAAAGAGCCAAGTCAAATTAACTAGAGCTCACGGAGACGTAGCCCACGAGATCGAGGTGAAATCCTTATTAAATTTGCTTTTATGTGTGATGTTTATTTGTTGCATTATATTCCTGATATATGTGTTTAATATCAGAAGAAACAAATCAAGTTAAAGCACTTAAACAGTTTAAAACAAACAAACACATACACTTGTTTCAAGTACATAATTCCGCAATTCTCAACATAAGCTAGATCTCATTTTTTAAGCTTTGGAGTGGGAGGTTCTTGTAAGCATGACAAGATGTTCAAACCCCCATTTCAGATCAGATGGTATCAGAGCAGGTTGCTTGATTGACAGAGCAATCTATTTGCTTGTTTGACTTGAAAGGTGTTTAAGCAAGATAGTCAAATTCTATTGATTGATTGTTTGTAAACTGATTGTTGTTTGAGTTTGCAAAGGTGAAGGGAAAGTTACTTTTAGATAAGTCCAGGAGAGGACAAGAAGGAAGAAGGGTTGAAGGAATTTTCCTTACCTCAAGGACCTCAAGGAAATCCTTGAAGCATAAGAGGTTTGTTTGCAAAAGGGTTGTTTGAATAAGAGATTGACTGTGTAGTCATTTGGTTCAGAAATTTGTTAATAGATTCTGAATTTTGTTGAAGTTCTTTTGTTCATTTTTATAATGAAAAATTCTACAAGTGAGTTTGCTAAATCCTCCTCTTTCACAAGATTCTTTGGTGAAGGCTTGAAGCAAGAATTTTTCATCATGATGAATATGGTGAGAGAAATGTACGAGGATGAAAGGAAGAGCACTAAACTTCGAGAGCTGTTGGATTCCATGAAGGAAGAGAAGCAGTTTCTTTTTGAAAAATTGCAGGAAATGGAGAGCCAACTTCATATTACAAATATGAACTTGGAAAGGATGCATGAGTTGGAGACATGGCTCCTTGCTGCCAAAGAAGCCTTAGTCAAGTATCAACTTGAAGAAGAGGTAAACAAACCTAGTTTGTCTTCAAATTCTTCTAAGAATGTTTATGTTGGTTCTTTTGAAAAACATACAAGAGGCATAGGGTCCAAGTTGATGTCCAAAATGGGCTATGAAGGAAAAGGATTGGGAAATAATACAAAGGGCATTGTTGAGCCAATAATGGTTGAGGAAATGCCTAAGTATTTTGGTCTTGGCTATGGACAATCTTATGGAGAAAGTTCCAAAGCTGCCATGAAGGGAATGGAAACAATTCCTAGAAGAAGTTTCATTTTAGGTTCTTTACCTCAAGCTTGTAAAGATTGTATTCATGGGGAATGCAATAGTTTGAAACATACTTTGCAGGAAGAGGATGTTCATAAGTATGCACGTGAACAAGAGAGTTGTGAAAGCTCTAAAACCATTGAAGGGCTTGATGGTGTTCCAAAAGGAGCTTCTTCTTCATTTGATTCACCTCCTTATGAAGGTAATGAAGGTGAAATAGAAAGGTGTAAATCTAATTTCAATCATATTTCCTTTGATCATGTAAAGCATGGTAAATTTCCACACAAGCATTGGAAAAGAATTGCATGTTCTTTTTGTGGTTTGGTTAACCATAGTGTTTCTATATGTTGGAAAAGAATGGAAACATACAGGAAACTTTTGAAGGAAAGGAGGCAAGAAGCCAAATTTCCATTGAACAATGCAAATCATGCTATCAAGAAGATGAACATGTGTTGCACTTATTGCCATAAGCAAGGACATACTGCTGAAAGGTGTTGGAATTTGAATCCAACAATGCTTCCACGAAAGTTGAAGAAATTGGAGAAAGAGTATGACAAGAATGGGAAGGAAGTTTCCATCATTGATATGTGTCAGGATGATACACATGTTGATATTGAAATGGATTGGTAAGAAATGGTTAGAATTCTTATCCAATTAAAGTTGCATGTCTTTTGATTGAATGCATTTATTTGCTAATGGAATGCAAGTTGTAGGATGGAAAAGTTGAGTATGAGACTCACTTTATTGTAGCAAAATTATATTCATTTCAGCTTTGAAAGTACATGTACATGTGATCGAGGATCTTGTACTTATGATTGTGCTTAAGAAAAATTTTAAGAATCGAATACATGCATGAGAATGGGATGTATGAACCTAGGGATGTTAATGATTTCATTGTATTTAAACATGTATGTAATTGACTTGATGGAAAGATATTGACCATCATATTGCTTTGTTTAAACATGCATGTAATGTCATGTCGACTTGGAAGAGTTGATTTGATCTCCAAGATTGTAAAAGGGAGATAATGATAAAGTGTTTCATCTTTGTAAAAGCATCGTTTAAATCCTTTTTGTACATGCTTGACTTGAAGGGTCAAATGTTTGAAAGGAATGATTTTTATCGACTTATGATTTAGTCGATCATTTGTAAACAAGATGTAAATACATGATGATGATTCACATGATGTGAAAGTTGTTTCTTTTGTTGAAACAAGAATTTATTTCATCAAGTTTGTTTTCTTCTTTCGACATTGTCTACAAAAGAAGATTTGTAGCAACAAAAGTCGACATAGTTATGTTTGTGACTTTTTCATGGAAGTAGCTTGGAAGCGATGTTCAGTTACCTTCTGTAAGTTCTGAATGAGTTCAAGGCAGACAATTCTTGACAGGAGGACAAGCGCATCTAGGAAGGGAAGTATCGACTACCTTCGAGTTTTGGTTCAAAGTCACCCACCATGCAAGAAAGTATATAAAGGTTAGAAAAAGAGGGTACTATACTCTCATCTACTATTCAGATCAATATATCAGTTTTTTGGGGTCCAAAATATTCCCAATGGGTAGGAGTGATCAAATATTGATCCAGGACCTTGATGATAGCTCAAATTTCAAAGTGTTCAAAAGAGTGTCAAACCTGAACGACCGTATAGATCTCATCTTCCTGATTCTGGCGCCATGAACAGTTCAAAAAGCAGACACCGTATGGAGGAGTTATCGCATTTTAAAAATTTCCAGTAAACTGCGATTTTCAAGAATAATTTGATTTTTGGAAATATTAAAAAAATTAATATTTCGAGGAATATTCCCTAGAATATTCACTAGAATATTCCTTTTGAATGGACCAATCAGGAGTGGAAATGTGGCAAGCTTGGAGGCCGCCATTTTGCCCTGAATTCTTATGGCAAAATATATTTTGGGTCAAGTGGGATCAAACCCGTGACCTCCCGCGGGCAAACAAGCACTTTAACTGTGACCGCTATAGGTTGTTTCTTAACAATCTATGGTCCATGATTATATTTAAACTATAATGGTTTGTGGTTTTGGAATAGATCGCCAGTGGTAGTACCCCCTAGCGGTCCTAGAAGCGAGGTCACATGCCACCATCTGCTCCGATGGTTATGGTTAACTGCCAACCACTAGCGGGCCTAAAGTCCGTTCACATGCCACCATTTCTGCTAACGATTACTCCACCGTCAGTGCATTAACATAATCGTCGCCCAGATAAACCCCCCATGTGCACGCCTTACAGATGTTTCCGCTGACGGTTACGATTAGCCAGTGGTTTAGTTTGGCGGAATTCCAAATTCACTACAGTCTGCCAAATTTAACTCCAGTTAAACTGCTAGTTCTAGATTTGGTGGAGGAAAACTAGGAGAAACTGATTAAATGAATTGAAGAGTCAATTTTCAACCTAAAAGAGTGAAACAAGAGTCTACCTAGGCTACTTTTGGCCTTATGGAGCCATTGGAATAGTCTAGAGAAGTTGAAGAAGCCATCTTCATGGATATTTTCATCCAGGGAGATTTTGGAGCTCAAGGCCACCACGGGTTGCAGGTTGTTGTGGGAGCTACCTGTATCCATTATCAGCAAACAAACAATCATTCCTAACTTTAATGAAACTTTTGAATCTAATGAAGGTATTTTCAGAAGCATTTGGAGACTTATAAAGGCTGAGATGTTGAAGGGAAGTTTCAGGTAGCCTAGAGCCAACCGTGGAGGAAGGCCAAGATCGAGGGTGCAGTGTTTGTTTTGAGCAAATGAACAGTCATTTGTTAATGTTAGATATGTGCTGAAGACAATACTAGAGGTTTTAGATACATTTGAAGCATTATGAAGGAATTTGTGCCATTAAGAAGCTCAGGGAAGCTTAGTGCACCTTCTGAAGGAATCAAGTCCAAGGGAACCTAGATTTGCTTGCATAATGAGGACAAACATGACAAGGATATAGATGGTTTTATAAGCCCATTGGTACAATTCAGTAACCTCTAGAGTTGAGTGTAGAACTTGTAAAATAATTCAAGCCATAATGCCAAAGAGCCAAGTCAAATTGACAAGAGCTCATGGAGACGTAGCCCATGAGATCGGGGTGAACTCCCTATTAAATTTGCTATTATGTGTGATGTTTATTTGTTGCATTATATGTCTGATATACGTGTTTAATATCAGAGAAAAAAATCAAGTTAAAGCACTTAAACAATTTAAAACAAACAAACACATACACCTGTGTCAAGTACATAATTCCGCAATTGTCAACATAAGCTAGATCTTATTTTTTAAGCTTTGGAGTGGGAGGTTCTTATAAGCATGACAAGATATTCAAACCTTCATTTCAGATCATGAAGTTCCTAAAATTCCACTTAAATTGAAAATCCACTTAAGCCATTTTTAGTTCCATTAATGAATTACAAAGATGACTTGGTCTTCATGTTCCTCCTCCACCTTGTTTTCATTCATTTATCTATTCACAACTTAGTTGAGTTTCTAAAATTCCCTCGCCTTCTAGAACCTTTTGGAAACCATTTTAATGAGTTAACCCTATTTGTATTTAAATTGCATAGACTCAAGCTTGGAGAAATCACTTATTAAAATATAACATGTT
The DNA here is from genome assembly GCA_000404065.3 of Pinus taeda. Taxonomy (NCBI): domain Eukaryota; kingdom Viridiplantae; phylum Streptophyta; class Pinopsida; order Pinales; family Pinaceae; genus Pinus; species Pinus taeda. The sequence goes on along the minus strand of APFE030073846.1, from coordinate 4,627 downwards.
CCTAATTATAACCTTTGTAAAAGTTGTCATGATAATGTGTGTAATCATATTATCAATTTCACCATTAACATTTCATAAAAGACTCATTGAACCCAAAAAGCTCCTCCCACTAGGGTTATATCAAGGTACTAATTTCCAAGGTAAATATTTGGTCTACTATCAACACTTCTCATTTGAGGAAAACAAATTACATGTATTTTTCCTATGACATTTAAGATTATAGAGAAGTGTTGAATTGATCTCTCCTGTACTTCTAATGTGTGTTCAACTTGAGTTTATCTCCATTGTACTTCTTTTTGTATGTTCTTGAATGAAATAACCATAAATAGAGATGGTAGTCAGCTATGCTGTCACCATTGTGCACTTGAGTCTGGAGGTGGAACTATTGAAATACCTCCTTCAAGTCCTCATTCTCTGAATATACTTCTCTTTATACATCACGAGTGAAAGGTTCCATGTGCATTAGAGTTCCCAAAGCTATTATCTTCGATGTGAGTGGCCTTAAAAGCATGTTGGTTGACTTGTTTATGATGTCCTTATACTTGATCACTAAATGAAACTATTGTAGAAACTCCACCCACTTGTAATGCCTAGTCTATTGTAACTTACTTTCGGCCTGGAAGTTCTATAATGGTTGATGATCTACGTGGACTACCATCTTCTTTCCCATCAAATAGTGCTTCCACTTATTTATAGCTTGCACTAGGGCATAGAGATCCTTGTCATACGTAGGGTAGTTAAGAAATTCCCAATTAAATACTTCACAATGGTAGCATACAAGCCTTCCTCTCTACATCAAGATCACTCCCATATCATACCCACTCATATGGCATGGTTTTGATGCAATCTACACTTCGTGGTTAGGGACCTACCATAAAGTTTTATTATGTTTTTTAATTCTTTTTACACATTTTCAAAGGCTGAGGGTTAGAGTTAGGGTTGTAATGTATTAATACATAGGGATATGCGATAGGTTTTTAGGTTAGGGTTTAGCATAGGAAATAGGTTTAGACTAATACATGGTTTATTGCTAGGAAAAGTGTTTAGTATAGGATTTGACAAATGGTATTAATACATGGATGTAGCTTAGGGAATGGTGTAGGATTTGTACATAGGACTTAGGTGTAGGATTTAGGGTTTTAGGTCTAGAATTTTAAAAACCCTTTTACAATCTTTTGTCACAATGTGACATAAAACCACCTACTTATCGTCGACACGACAAAATTGATCCTTTGCTATGACGATATGTCACAAACATCATTGAATCCAACTATCTTTGCAACGACAACCTGAAAGATGAACCTATGCCACATACGACACCCATGTTGACACGTCAAACCTACAAAGTTGAACGACAAAACACATGTCGTCGACCAATCCTAGCGAAACTGAACAACCTGATCATAACCAACACTGTCGAAACTGAATGATACCCATAACTGAGGCGATGATGACATTGAATACTGGTGATGACACTTTGAACATTTGTGCAATTGGATTGACAGATCCTCCTGGATTAGTAAGGATGTCATTTGGTGTACATAAAAGTATTGCTCCATCTGAAATATCCATGTTACAGGATCATTCCATTAAAATTTCTTCATATCAATCTTTAAAATGTAGTACTTTCTTGGTATTAACTTGAAGCGTTTATGATGTGGATCTTGGATTGAAAATTCATGATCATGGTTCTGCGATTCAAAATTTGTGCTCTCTAATTGTGATAGCATACTCGCCATATGAGATTGGTTCTCAACAACATGTTTCTCCTTATAATCGCGATTTCCTTGCATATCCACATCCATTTTAGGAGGTCTCTCCAAAGAATATTTTCTATGGAAATCATGGATTTTTGTATTTTTTCCTTATTTTCATTCAGCTTCTTTTCTATTCCTTCCTTATTTTAATTCAACTTATTTTCTATTCCATCCTTTTCTTCATTCATTTTCTTTTCCATTTCTCTTTTAGGCTTTTCTCAAGAACTTGAGAAATTCACCTTTTTCAGCATACTACTATCTACTTCATTAACTTTCTTCTCTAATTGAGATAACCTAAATTCTAAGTCTTCACATTCTTCATGAATCAAGGATGGGACTTCAATAGATTTAATTGGTGTAATAGATTTATTTTAAGGCATGCTGGAAAATAAGAATTACAACCCAAAAAAGGGGACCTTCTAATGAACAATTATGTCACTAGTAAGTTACGTACCTTAATTTGGAGGATATTAAAATGGATGAATCTTTATTGATATATCTATAATGGTATTTGAGGCATTTTGGATCTGATCTTTTTTGTAATACTTTGATATGTAGATCCTTTAATTCCATAGGTGTGAACTAAATTTGATGTACAACTGAAATTTATAGTAACTTTCCCAAAACTTACTTATTTTTTGACCTCTTCCCATGAGCAAACTTGTATAACATGCCATGTGTCCAATTCTTGAAATATAACTATAAAATTTGTATATGAGGTAACTCTATACATCTTTAGAAATTCCAAATATTTCATAGTCTAAAAACTTATATATAGGAATATATAGCAAATATACCAAGTTGTTATGTTTAAAATTTATTTCACGACTGTCCACAAATCCTAACTTCCATAACATATAAATCCAAAAGTATAGTGAACCAACTTTTGAAAATCGAAACAACTATTTCCCAAGATTTCTCCTTAGTACAGTCCAAGTTTCATTTTATGAAGCCTTATAGAAAAAAAATATACCATAAATTCCAAACTAACCTATTTGAGACTAATTTTTGGAGCATAAAGAAACCCTAACTTCCTTGGAGCATAATCTTGAAAATATAGTGAATGAAGATTTTTAAATTGGACCAAATGTTCACCACAAATTTTCTTCAACTTGGACAAAGTTTCACAACCCAAAGCATTAAAAATAGGTTATACTGAAAACGTTGTACTGACATAGGTTTGAGACAAAATTTATGAGCACTTAGAAACCCTATCTTCCTTTGACCATATATCCAAAAATATAGCAAAAAAAGATCTGAAACTTAATCCAAATATTATTTGAGATGTCTTTTCAATCTTCATTGGGCTTCACATCTGAAACCTATAAAAAAAAATGTTATAGTGAAAATTCCACAAAGGCTTGTTTGAAGCAATAAAACTCTAGGATCAAGATCTATGATAACAAATGTTATGATCCTTGTGCCTTAAAAAATATAAGAAACCAATATTTACAGTACAAATTGAAGGAGAAACCTCCTCTTACGCTAAATACAATGAACAAGACAAATTTTTATGATTCTAAAACTAGATCTTCTTAGTATATATATAGGAGACAAAGGACACAATTATAATAAATGGGACCATGAGGGGTTCTAGCATACATAAAAATATAACAATTGAAATGTAATTACTCATTATATGGCTTAATAATGGGATTTTGGGTTAACATTGGGATTATATAAGGATTAAAAAAATGAAATATCTACTTCTAGAATTATCAACAATTATATTAGAGCATTTAAAATGAACACGAAAGAAGTTGGATGATAGGTTGGCTAATAATGAGGGATGAATTTTTTTAATCTTCCTCTAAACTCCTAATGGAATGATAATATTGTATAATCTATCAAGTAACAATACCTCCACATTGCATTGTAGGACCATTCCTCATGTGACAGGTAACCATGGTTCACATATGAAAAGAAATGATGGGATGGGGCACCCAGGCTTGGTGGAGATCTATGGCAGGCGTGACTTAGTGAAGAAGGTTTAATCATGGGTGGACATGAAATCACCCAAGGAATTAGTTGGTAATTGTAGTATATGGTGATTTTACTTCTTTGGTGAGGCTCTTATAGGTGGGAGTGATGTAGCCTTCTACTATGATGGATTTGGTTATCATACAAGCCTTTGGATGGTGTTCAAGTCACACATAAAGTATGTTTGGGTGGCATATTTGGAAAACACATTAGCTGGAGTCTTTGGTAGTTTTATTTTGGCATCAAGTTCCAAAGTGGTAGCGCACCATCCTACAAACTTTTAGTTCTAGGCAAGTCCTAATCTTTTCATCTTTATTCTTGTGAAGTCTCTTCTTTATTTTTCCTTTTACAACTGTATTCTTGTCATTTCTAGTGGAGGGCGTTATATTTAAAGCTTTCACCTTCTATGTATATACTCCTCCCACTCACTCTTGGTTTATCTCTCCTCAATGGTAGTTGTTCACTACTTTTGATTGTGTAAAATTTTGTCTTAGTCTCTCCTTAGGAGGAGTTCTTGGGTTAAGGTCTCCTTTGCTCTAGCCTACATTATCTCTATTTTCCCCTTAGCCCCACGATCACTTCGATTTCCCTGAATAGGTCAAGCCTTTTTTCAACTATACAGATTTTCCTTCATCTTTGAGTGTTTTTCAAGGCCTAATCTTATAGATTATTCTTTTTCTCCATCTCACATGGTTAGACCAGTCCGCCTTGGAAGTTGCAGGGGAAGAATAAATGACTCTCTCCCCTCCATCTCACGAGCCCAATGCACTATCAAACATTCAATAACTATTTTTTTGCACTTCACTCTTAAAATTAGGGTAGAGATTTGAGAGGATGAGTAATGGCAGAAGTGTCCTCAGACACGTAATTTTATTAATCAGAAAAAAAAA
>APFE030073827.1:0-15661 GCA_000404065.3 Pinus taeda | reverse complement strand
TTAGCAGCTCAGAACGGTTCAATAGTCCGTCAAATGGATGTAAAAACTACTTTCTTGAATGGAGCTTTGAAAGAGAATGTTTTTATGTCCCAGCTTGAAGGATTTGTTGAAAAGGACATGAACATAAAGTATTCAAACTTGTGAAATCCTTGTATGGCCTGAAGAAAACACCACGAGCCTAGTATGAAAAGTTGACTAAGCATCTTCTGAAACTCAACTTCAAACATTATGATCTTGATGATGCAACTTTGTTTATTAAGAAAGTTGGTAAAATAATTGTATATCTTGTGGTATATGTAGATGATCTTGTGATGACAAGGAACAATGAGAGCTACATTGTATCCATAAAGAAGGAATTGAGGAAAGGTTTTGAAATGACTGACTTGGGCTATGTTCACTATTATCTTGGTATTGAAGTAACTCAACATCCGAAGTCCATATTCCTATCTCAAAAGAAGTACATTGGAGATCTGTTGAACAGATTTGGCATGGCTGTGTGCAATCCTCTCACAACTCCAATGGAACAAAACTTAAAGCTCACATCCATTGAACGAAAAGAATTTGAGGATGCAACAGAGTCTAGACAGCTTGTAGGAAGTCTCACCTACCTGACTACTACCAGACCATACATTTCATTTGTTTTTGGAATCTTCTCCAGGTTTATGCAAAAGCCTTGTGAGGGACATTGGTTTGCGACAAAAAGATTTCTGAAGTACTTGAAGGGAACCTAAGACTTTGGACTCAAGTATACACAGGTGGGCAACTTCAGCTTGATTGGATACTCTGATTCAAACTTCGATGGAAACAAATAAATTGGGGTATCTACGTCAGGTTATGCTATGATTCTTGGTTCAAGAGTTGTCTCCTCGATATCACGCAAACAATCAGTTTCAGTGTATTCCACAACAAAGATAGAATATGTGGCAACAACTGAGGAAAGCTCTGGAAGATTTGCAAGTAAAACAAGTACATTCAACTTCACTCATGATTGACAACACCTCTGCAATAAAGTTAGAAAAGAACCCAAAGTTCCATGATTGAATGAAGCACATCAATAAAAATAGCATCTGATTCGACATCATGTTGAGGCCAAGACAATCCATCTATGCCATTATTTCACTAATGAGCAGATTGCAAACATCTTCACCAAAGCACTTGGAAGAGAAAAGTTTGAAAGATTTAGAACGATGCCTGGACTAACCAACATCACTTCAAATTAAGGTGGGGGATGTTGACACCTATCATTGGGATTGGGTGAATACTTGTAAATAATGTAAATAGTAAATAATGAAAATGAAGAGTCATCGGGAGGTGAAGTCCAAGAGTCACTGCCTCATGTATATAACCATGGGTAATCTTAATGAATAAACATAATTCATTTTAGGAGTTACCTACTCGCCTAACATGTATGACTAATATTACTAATTTGGGTTTGTAAGTTGTCCCAAAATAGTTGAGTGGTGACATTTTAAATATCTTCATGCTTAACCATTTTAGCATATTTTCTAGGTGATGAACTTTTATATCTCTCCCTACTTAACAATTTTACCATCTTTTATCAATTTCTCCCTTTTAGTTTCATTTTCTCCACCTTAGTATTTATTATGTCTTCATCCTCTCATTCACATGGTATTTTCCTTGTGTTTTCTTTAGTGTTTATTCTTCTTTCCTTATGGATTGTCTTGGAAACCCCATCTTTTTGATAGGTGTAAGGATGGTGGCTCATTTATTTCATGCCACTTACATATACCTTGCTGTTTTTCTTCACCTTCCTCTTCTTGTTCCACAAAGTATTTACTGTGTGTTTCAATTAATGTTTTCCCTTCTTTCCTTGTGGCATGTCTTCATGGATCAACATTTTGGTAGTTGTATGGATGGTGGATCCTTTATTCCATGGTACTTGTCTCAAGGAAGAGGGAAACCCTAATTTCATTTTTTTCACCCTCACTCATTCCTTTTGCATGGGTTGGATTGCCAATTTGGGCTTTGAAATTCATTAAAAAAAATCTATGTGTTGATCACTTATACCACTCCTTGCTTGAAATGTTTGTCATATTTTCCAAGATATTATTTTTGGTTTTCTTTCCCTTGCCTTGCCATTCACCTATGTATTCCTCTTCTTATTACACATGACATTTATCTTGTGTTTTATTTAGTGTAATCCATGTCACTTTCCTCCACCTTACTCTTCTCCTTCATCTTCCTCTTTTTTATTCATGTCATGATTTCCTTGCGTTTTATTCAATGTTCAATCTTCTTACCTTATGTATTGTCTTTGAAACCCCATCATTTTCATACGTGTAAGGACGGACTTATTTATTTCATGCCAATCATTTGAATAAAGAGGTAACCCCCAATTTCATTTGTATTTGCGCTCATTCCTTATACATGGGTGGGATTGCCAATTTTGGCTTGTAAGTTTTCTAAAAATAGCTAAGTGTTGACCACTTATGCCTCTCCTTATTTGAAACTGTTGTCATTTCTTAACCAAGAACTCCATTTTTTCTCATTTCCTCCACCTTTTTGTTCACATTCATCTTTCTTTTATCATTCTCCATGGTGTTTAGCTTGTGTTTTTTTTAATGTTTGATCTTCTTGCACTATCAACTTTGTTGGAAACCAAATATTTTTCTAGGTGTAAGTATGGAAGATGATTTATTTCATGCTTTTCATCTCAAGGAAGAAGGAAAAACCAATTTAATTTGAAATCCTCACTCCTTCCTTGTGCATATGTAGCCTTACAAATTTGAGATTGTAAGTTGAATTATAAAAGCTAAGTGGTGAACACATAAACATATTTGACAATTTTGTCATATTTTTACCAAATTCTCCCTTATGGTTTCATTAATTATATGTTGTTACTCACCTCTATCTTCCTCTTCTCATTTTGTAAGGTGTTTTCCTTGTGTTTTAATTGGTATTTGGTCTTCTTTCCTTATAGATTATCTTGGAAACCCCATCTTTTTGGTAAGTGTAAGGATGGTTTTTTTATAGCATGCCACTTCCCTCCACCTTGTTGTTCACCTTGATTATCATGTTCTTATTCAACATAATGTTTTCCTTATTTTTTATTGAATATTTACTCCTCTTGCATTATGACTTGTTTTGGAAAACTTATATTTGTTATGTGTAAGGATTGAGGCTTGTTTAGACAACAATTAATACAGATTTAATGAAATTGAGGTCAAAACACTTGATACCTTACATCTCTTAATAGTTGCACTGAATGGATAGATTTCCTTGGAAATAATAGATCTATAATACAATGTAGTGAAAGAAATATATGAGAAAATTTTAAATGTTTAAGAAGATGAACTAAAAAAACAATATTCCCCTCATTTCACCACCACTAGTAGGTACTTTGGTGAGAGTTAACTAACTTGATGTAACCCATAAAGTTTGATAGAGTTATTAAGAATATGTTTTCTAAGAATGTTAGTCTACCACCATCCTTTGGTGGAAAGGTCAATAAAAAATTTAATATTTAGTTAAAAAATATGTATGGATATTTTAAGTTTAAAAAACACTAACCCAAAAAAGGCAACTAATTTAACTATATTTTGATTAAACAATAATATTTCATTATAGTAAAACAACTAAAAGTGATGGTACAAGCAAACATACCCACAATTATGTGGAAATTATTTAATAAATGTTTTTCTCTAAAGTAATTATACGAACATTATATGTAACATCATGCAAACAAAATCAATTTCTTTTAACAATATGATATGATAATTTTTAATTATAACATTATTGTAAAATTCTTCAATTTTTCCCAAATAAAAATCATAAATGAATAAATTCATTATCATATTGGATATCACATGGGATAAGTAATTTATACATTTTATCTACGTAATTCAATAAAAAACTAACGTTGGAAAAAAAAATAGGGAAGCAAAGAGCTTAATAAAAATGATACTAATAAAATGCTTATGGGGTGTAGAATAGAGGGTAATGTGGTGTACCTTTAAAGAATTCTGTGATGTGAATGTCACATGTTCAAAACTTTGTAGGAAAAATTCCAGTCATATTAAGGGTTAGTGTGGCCCATGCTGGGAGCAATCCCCATGTGATTTTGATAGCTTAGATTCCCTTGGGTCACAGTTTCTCAAGCCAAAGATTAAGCATGCAGTCATCTCAAGACTCATACAACTTAGCAAAAAGAAACAATGATACTAATAAAACACTACCTATATGTATGATACCTTACTATAATAGTTGCGAGAACATGATTTAAAAAACCTAATGTTATTTTAAATGTAAAAGAGTAGTGAAAACAATACCAGATAATAATGACATTAATAAAGCACCAATAATACCCCGGTTGCGGGTGTTTGATTCGAGGCGACGTACGAGGATGGCGCACTAACTGGGTAGGTGGCAACCCAGTCCTGCCACTTGTATGGGTTACGGGACGGCTTGCAGTCCCCGCACAGTTATGTTGATTGCAGCATTCAACTCCCTCCTATAGTTCACCATTCATAGCATGATGAAGGTCTTGTTGCTTGCTACTCCCACGATTTTGTTACAGATCCTCTGATGTGTCATGGTGGATGCTCCGGGCGACTCACTGCGGCATTATAATAGCTCGCCTCCGCTGGCTTGGATAAGAAATTCGGCTCTAGTCACTGGGTCTCGACCTCTATTTCATTTGGTGTCTCGGCCTCTGTCTCATTTGGTGTCTCAACCTCCATCTCATTGGGTCTTGGCCTCTATCTCTTTGGGTCTCAGCCTCTATCGCAGGCTCACCCATCTTTGCCCTCACCTCTGTTCTAGTCGCTTCCTGCATTTTAGCTCCTTGCCCCTCTGTGCCTCCATCGCTTTGCCTTCCCAGCTCACTGTGCCTTCGCTCCCGTGTCACCTTACCTGGGTCTTCAACATGCTGTGTGAATGGCTCAGACTCGTCTACAGGCAGGGAGGTTCTCGGGGTGGTTCAAGAGGACGGGCTATCCAACAGCGCTCCTCCAATACCTCGGACCCTTCCTCAGATGAGCTGGAATCCCTGGCGTCTAGGAGAGGTAGGGGAAGAGGTCGAGGGAGGGCTCGTAATGAGGATTGTGCGCACAACGCTCATCCTTGCACCCGTTTCTGAATACCTTGCAACCTGGCGAATTCCTCTTTTATTGTCTCAGTCACGATAGAGAAGTGTGAGAACACAACTCAACCCGGAGCCTCTTCAGAGCAAAGGCAGGCCAATCCTGCTATCATCCAGTGCCAAGGAACCCTGTCCTTTGTGAACCCTGGAGCGGTTGCGGGTCCAAGCGAGTCGGCCAAAAATGCAGTCCTTTAGTCGGATTCCAGCGCCTCAGAGCAGTATGGGTGCAGGATAGTTGAGGAGCAGCCGTCAACCTCCGTGGACAAATGAACACGCCTTCACATCATTTTTGGTCCTGCAGACGAAGTAGGAGTTCGCCTCCTTTGCATTCTACAGTGTCCATGCTGGTTTCAGGTCTACGCCAACTTCACTTGTTGGATTTTGTCACCATCTTGTTAATGTAGTCGTTTGGTTTAGTTATGTTCATGTTTGAGTCTGTTTCAGTTTTGTCCATGCTAGGACTCAGCAAAGTTCTACCTCTGTTTGTAATGCAATCTGGGCAGTTTACGATTTTTTGGGTACAAGTCAGTACTCAGGAGTCTATTTGTAATGCTACCTGGTCAGTTCACGGTTGTTTTTTTGGACAAGTCAGTACTCAAGGAAGTCTTGCTCTCCGATGTAAGTCCACTGCTCAATCCATAGTCAGTATGGAGAGAATCTTCGAGGCTTGCCTCACTGTAACTTTTTTTGTATAATAATAGGAGTAGACTAATTCATAAAAAAAAAAAATAAAGCACCAATAATACCTTAGTAAAGTAGTCATGAGAATTGTTAGAAACAATGGAAACCAGAATGCTACTAAGAGGGGGCTTTAATAAATACTGGGACTAAATTATACAAATCTTAACAATTTACACTTTTCAATCATCGTTTATTAGCTACTACTGAAAGGCACTACTGGCCTTGCTCATTTATTGGTTTTCACTGAAAGGGATTTTTTCCCCTGCTCATTTATTAACTACCATTTAAATGGACTAATGTGCGAACTCATTTATTAGTTTTCACTAAAAGGGACTATTTCCCCTGCTTGTTTATCAGCCACTACTAAAAGGGACAAATTCCCCTAAAATGCAAGCTACCACTTGCTATCCATGTTGATCCATATTCCATCCATTTTCAAACTTAGATCAGTAGACCAGTTTCTTTCATAAACAAATAACTTTATCACCTCAATTACTCATGATAAACACCATAAAAACACCTTTGACAATCTATGATTATTAATCAAAACACCATACACACCATAAAATATCCATCATCAATATCTAATCACTGAACAAGCCATCAAACACCCCAGTAACATAAATCCTTAACAATTACTAGTTTTAGCACAAAAACATTTTTGCTAACTACACCAAAACATCATTCAATAATTCTTTCTTTGCCCTCTCAAAAAACTTTCGAATACCAAAATTGATCTCTAATTCACCCCTGATGCATATTAACATTATGCATCTCATTGCACCAATAACCTTTCATCTTGGTAGTTCGATTTTTCTTATAAAGGATTTTTGGACTGATATTTTTGAATTAAAACTTTAATTATCTTGAACTATTCATCATGCATAAATATTTACTCTTTTCGCTATCTTACTTCAAACATGTCCATTAAATGTTCTATTTAAGTCTACTAACACCACTTTGTTTTCTCTCTGAGAAAATTTGAGCTTAACTGCTCAAATTTGCAATTCTATAATTTTTATCAGGCTTTAGCAGAGCTTTTCTTAATTTGGCCAATCTCCAAGTTTAGCTTAACTACTAAATCTTCCTTCAAATTGTCCACACCGCCAAATATTGTTTCCAACTCGTTCATGCCTTCCTTTTTTCAATTGTAGTGCTCTGTTGTATATGGTATAAACGCCAAATTGAAATGTTGTTGACCCATTTCATGCATTAGTCATTCAAAATATAGGCCCAAGCACTTTGTTTTAGCTAACAACCCTTTCATGCTTTAGGCTTCAGGGATTTGTTATAAGCCCAAATCACTTAATAAATCACTACCATATATAACTATGTTGACCCAACCGCTTTATAAAAGAAACTACATATAACCATCAACAGATCCTTTTCGTGTTTTAGCCTTGAAGGCTTAATTAACATTGCACACTTCTTTGCACCCTTGGTCATAATGAAATGCACAAATTGTATCTTAGTGCCTTAAGCTTTAGCCCCTAACCTTTCATTCTGCAACCGACTGGGGTTAAGTTTCATGTGGGTTCGACATCCTCCACATGTGCTATTTTTACTAGTCCTCAATTTCCTCTTTGTTTGGCATTGTGTCCCAAAGGCTTATCATCTCAAAGCTTCCTCATTTAAGCCTTTTAATTTTCCTTCTAAAATGATGCCTCTAGGGTGACATGTCCCAAACGCTTTGCTATTGGTTCTCAGGTCCAACTATAATTGCTATTGTTTCCTAGTGCCTAGTATGCCCAAAGAGACCTCATTAGCGCTAACTTTGAAACCCCAAGATCCTTGTTCCAAGATGATGTGTACTAGTGGGAACCATCACTGATACACAAACCAATCAAATGATTATCAAGTTGAGTTGTCACATCATGTTGTTTACCACCTTATCCCAAAGTCGAATCATCATGGATGCGATAGCCTATGCACCTTTTAAACCTTCCATGGTGATGTGTTCCAAATGGTTTCATGCTTACATCAACATTGCCACATTGTGCCTCCTAAGTGGTGACACATGTCACCCAAGTTTGACCCACTTGACCACCTAAAAATTCAAAAAATGCATGCCACATGTCCTTTGTTTTGTACAACTACATCACTTTTTCTTACATCATGTTACCATCATTTTCCACCGTGGATACCATGTTATCCGTACGAACTAGTATAATCATGTCAAGTGTCATCCCTATTTTCAAGAGTACGAAGTTAGAAAAGGGTCCCAAGCCTTTATTTTTCAACAAATTTCTTCATTAAAAAATTATAACATAAAACCATTCGGTTGAACTCCCTTCACTACTCATTGCACCACGTTTTCCAGCCCTACGTCATCTTGGGCTCTTCTAAGTTCTATTGTGCCCGAATCTTTCGGGGAAGGACCTCTGGGATGATTTATCCTGTGGAGCCTACTACTATATTTATTTGACCAGTCAGCACCTCTAACTGACTGTTGACTCCTCTCGGTCTTACATCATCTTAGTTTTCTACCTTTATGCACAAATTTGGTTCTTTTGGGGAAGGTCTCTTGGGTTGATGTCACCCGAGGGACCATATCACTTTTTCTTGCACTAATCACAGGCTTTTTTTCTTGCTAACTTCCTACTCCACGTATTCTCAATGTTGTGTCATCTCACGAGTACTCTACTACACCCAACTTCTAACCATTCAGGGAAACTCAATCAAGATTATATGTTATCAGGGCTCAACCATTAGCATATGGATGTTACTTCAGCTACAATGTTGTTACTCCACATCCTCCTAACTCTATGTTTAGTTGCTTTGCCATCAGCCCTGTTGTGTTTGGAAATTGCACCAAACATGCACCAATTTAACCTTTCACTAATTTTAGGGTTGCAACCTTTGACCTTGCGGGTACTAAACTTTGACTGGAGATAATGTTTGATCCAGGAGGCCATTTGTAGACTTTTATATACCATTGTAAATCTCCTTCCAAGATCTATCCATCTAAGGAGGTTACAAGAGCTGCTAAGATGAATTTCTATACTAGAAATGGATCATAAACCTCTGCACCTTGACCATATTTTCCTTTTACATACATGAACTGATATTTTTCCTCGACCATTCTTCTTGCAACCATCTTTGTTCTTGTTATAACCTCATTTAACATGCTTGTCAATCTTCCTATGACACTAATGATCTAATGACAACACCTTTGTCGATACTTTTCTAACATCATCCTTATGCCAACAACACCTTTGACATCAATATCAATGCTTGAAATAAATGACATCAATATTCTAACAATCCTCCATCATCTTCTTTTCCTTTTCCATCAATCAAAACATATTCTAGAAATCTCCCCCTTTGTCATTGATGGAAACACCATAACAAAAAGTATGAAATGAAAGTGTATATTCATTACTTTTGTGTAATTCTTCCCCTTGGAATTATGCTCCTTCTTGATGTACCTCTCCACCTTTCATATCAATGGAAGAAATTAATGTGCTTCTCCTTTAAACAACCCCCCAGTGGTATCTTGCTGATCTCATGGACCTATCAACTACTTCTTCTTATGCTGAAAAATTCAGGTATCTTTGAACTGATCTAAGTAGCTTCTTTTTTATCCTATGGAGAAGATTGAGTTGAAAGGAGAGGAGTAATTACTCCCAATCTCTTCCTCAAGTAGCCAACAGGGGTCTCTGCTAAAGAAGCACATAGTTGTAAAACTAAGCCATGAGAAAAATCATATTATGTTTCTCTTTTGTGGACTTATGCTCCTGACCTCTAGCAACAAAAACTATCTATCCTATGACTGAAACCATCAATTTATCAACTGATAAACAGTAAAGTACACCACTTAAAAGTGCTTATATTACAATCATAGAGGGGCTCTCACCAATGCAGGCATATACCAACAACTTAGCATATACTTCACTTGATATAATTCTAATGGAAGTAGGCTCACCACATAAATTTGACTCAACATGAAAATTAGCATATAAATCAAGACTCTTTCACCAACATTGGACTCACAATATCCTACTAACAATACAAATACCACACTCTAACAAAAAATTAATGACAATTAATACTAATTATCAATAAATTTGAGATCAACGATACTAATATTTTAATTGATGCCACTAATACCATTTGTTGAGCACTTGATAATTGAGTGTTCTCCTATGGTGATTATGCTATTTTCACCAATATTCAGTCACTCCAAAAATTTGATTTCATATACCAATTACTAATGTAATAGTCTGGAAGCATCACAACAGTGACACCATTCATCATATTTGCAACATAAATTCTGATCATTCAAACAACATTAATTTTTAGAAACAACACCATCATCCTTTGTCTTCCATGTTTATCTTTTAGTAAAAAACAATTGATACAAATTTATGATGCCAATTATTAATAGAATAATACAATACCCAAAAGTTAACTTAAGTATACTCCCCCTGTGGTTATGCTCCCTCTTGGCATTAGGAATATGTAAACATGCTTGCATTAGACAAGTAATATTTGGTAGTAAATGAATTATCATCCTTGTTCTATCATCATGGTCTACACTCATACTAATAATTTTATTTGACAAAAACATTAAATACACCACAATATTTAGCAACACCAATGTACTTCAACAATTTTATAAACTAAAGGAAAACAAAATGGGCATACTTCCCTTGACCTTCAAATGAATTCTTGGGTATGTTCCTTTTTTCTCCTTGCATATGTCCTTTTTGGCTTCTCTTGAAGTTATTCTCTTCTTTTCAATGAAGAGGAACAAGAGATATACTCCCCCTAAGTAGATTGCTTCCCTTTTTCCTCCACACTTAGGTATGTTGAGTTTTTCCTTGGACAACACTGTGAATTGATTGCCTACACTAAGTTGGTACTCTTGCATGACTGAGTGACTTCTTGCCATAGTCCAATCATACAAACCATTGGTTGTTCCTCTTGTTGGTGCCAATTAAAACAAATCTCCAAATTACATGTTGCTCTTATTTCTCACTATCAATGGTTTCCTTTTGCAATGAAGAAATAGTAGAGTTGTTGCTCCTTTTGACTGAATGTAGTCTTTTTTTGCTGTAGATAAGAGATATCAACCACAATAATTTCAGACTATGATATATTAATTCTCTATTGATAATCTAAAAATCCAAACACTATTTTTGTTTCCTCCATGCACCATTCAACTTGCCTCTCTTATTATTATTGTAATAAATCCTATGTAGTTGTTCTTGTTGGCTATCAAAATATGATCCATACCTTTGTTTGAATTGTTTTGGGAAGGAGGTGAACTATTTCCAAGTTTACATGCAACTGCATAGTGCCCAAAATTCTTACACCTATAACATTCATTCTTAATTTGAAAAGTGCCAAAGAAGTTTTTCTTACCAAGGCTTGTGCTCATCCAATTTCTTGGACTGATACTAGCTCTCTTAGTGCTTTTGGGACTCTAATAATCTTTCCTTTATAGGGAAAAGGCTCTTTGTGCATGGCTATTCAAATTACTTCAAGAAGCTTGTGGCTATTTCTGAAATAGAGTGTTCCACCTATCCTACTGCAACTTATTTTTCTTCTTTGGACACTTACAGGAAAAGTGCCTTATGTTACCACAACAAAAACATATGAAGGGTTTCATATCTATGTCTTTATTTATGGAAGTATGTTTTTCTTCTTGTTGCTACATTACAAAACTAATGGGGATTTTTAAATTCATAGCTATTGTTGGATCACTTCCACAAATCAAACTTGTCCTATCATAAAGGGAGCTTTTTCTGCCTCGAATTCCATCCAATTTTTTTAAACCCTTTGCATGCTTCTGATAGTCCAACAAGTGCTCTTTTAATTTAATGATGTTAGCTTCCAGTTTCTAATTAATGTTTTAAGTTCCTTGATCTCGTCAAAAGATGATATGAATTTCCTTCTTAAATAAATATTTTCTTCAAGATATTCCAACTCAATAAAGGAGCTACTAAATTCACCAATAGTGTTTATTACACTCAGCTTGTTAAAGATCGTTTTCCCTTGCTAACTCCTAGGATTATTCTGCTAACACATGAGATGCCCTGTCTACCATTCTATCAAGGTGGACTCATTATCTTCTTGAATATCTAGATTTGTAGTTGTTATCAAGGTAGTTCCTTCTTTACTACTACGAGATGAGAAACTCTCTCTTTCATCAAAGCTTGCAATTGAGCATCTTTAAGATAAATGGCCTATTGTTCTACAACAAACAAATAGAAATGTAATTGTAGATTCCCTCTCCTTGGTATTCTATGCGAGCTAATAAAAAACTTGGCCTCTTAAAATAGGTGAATCATCCTTTGGTTCATGATCTTCAATATTTTTTGAATCTTTGACTACTCCATTCTTCAGAGAAAGCCTCTTAACATCACATGAAACTTGTATGTATGTATCATATATGGATTGCAACTCATACCATCTCTTTGGCATTCTCACACCATATTACTTTCTCAATATCTGACTTGGACAATCCTCTCGTGATTTCCTCCTTGTCTTGTTCATCCATTCTCCACAAATAACCATACATGCAAATCAAGAGATCGCAAGTAGATTCTCATTCTTAAATTCCAAGTCATGTAATTTGAGTCATTTAAAAAGGTAATCCAATCCTATTTCTCCATGATCCCTCATCTTCCTTCCAACTATTAAAATGATCTTGAAGGAATCTGATGCTCTAATACCAATTGTTACAAATAATGGAAACCAACACACTATTGAGGGGGGCTGAATCAATCGTGTGATCAAATTATACAACTCTTAAAAATTTATACTTTTTAATCACTTTTGTGACCACTCATGTAATTAGAATCATAACTCAATCATGTAAAACATAACATCATAACCATTATCATGCACATGTGAAACACATATATAAGGCATCAATATTCTTTTTATTTCTTTGGCAAATACAAACTTCAACTTGCTACTACATCACTACCCCACAAGCTTCAATTTGTAGGTTTATCAACTGCTACTGAAAGGAAATTCTATATATGCTTGCTTATCATTTTTCACTGAAAGTTATCGTTGCCCCTACTCATTTATCAGCTACTACTAAAAGGGACTATCTCCCCTTATTAACTTAAAGGGGCTATTTCCCCTACTCTTTTATTACCCACTACTAGAAGGGACTATTTCCCCTGAAATGCAAGCTACCACTTGCTAGCTATGTTGATTCATCTTTCACCCATTTTCAAATTCAAATCAATAGGCCACTTTAATTTCATAAAAAAATAACGTTCTCACCTCAACCACTAACTGAAATCACCATAAAAACACCCTTAACAATATCCTATTACTAATCAAAACATCATACACAGCATAAAATTCCCTTTAGAAATCTTTGATCACTGAACAAACCACCAAACAGATTAGTAACATTAATCCTTATCAATTATTGATTTCACCATAACATCTTTATTGAATTCACCAAAATGCCATTCACCAATTCTTTCCTTGCCTTCTAAAACACCTTTCAGATATTGAAATCAATCTGCCATTCACCCCTAATTCATACTAACACCATGCATCTCATTGTATCAACAACCTTTCATTTTGGTTGTTCAATTCTACTTATAAAGGATTTTTGGACTGATATTTTTGAATTAAAACTTTAGTTATCTTCAACTATTCATCATTCATAAATCTTTATCTTGCCCTTGGCCTGCTTCAAACATGTCTTCTAAATGTGCTCTTTAAGTCTTCTAACACTACTTTGTTGTCTTTCTGAGAAAAGTTGAGCTTAACTGCTCAAATTTTCAATACTGGAATTGCTATCAGGTTTTAGCAAAGCTTTTCTAGATTTGACCAATCTTGAAGTTTAGCTTAACTATTAAATATTCCTTCAAATTGTCCATGTTTCCAAACATTGTTGTCAACTTGTTCACGCCTTCCTTTTCACAATTTTAGTGCTACATTGTATATGGTATAAACACCAAATCCAAAAGTTGTCAACCCATTTTATGCATTAACTATTCAAAATATATGCTCAAGTGCTTTATTTTAGTTGTTGACCCTTTCATGCTTTAGGCTTCAAGTCTTTGTTGTAAGCCCAAAGCGATTAATAAAATGCTACCACATAACTCTGTTAGCCCAAGTGTTTTATAAAAACCACTACATATAACTATCATGAGGTCACTTTCATGCTTCTAAGGGCTTAATTAACACTCCACACTTCTTTGTGCCCTCAGTCACAATGAATTACATGAACCATGCCCTAGTTCCTTAAGATTTGGCCCCCAACTTTTCATTCCTCACACAAGTTTATAAACACCTTTGGGGTCTCCCTTCTGGATTACGTGTCATATGGGTCCACCATCCTCCGCCTGTGCTCTTCTCATTGGTCCTTAGATACCACTTTTTCTTCCACTATGTCCCTAAGCATTTTCATCCCAGATCTTCCTCCATTGAGCCTTTTAATTTTCCTTCCAGGACGATGCCTCCAAGGTGATATGTCTTGTGCGCTTTCTTATTGGTTCTTAACTCCAACTATAATCACCACTTTTTCTTGGTGCCTAGTTAGCCTAAAGAGACCTCACTAGTGCTAAATTTGAAACCTTTGGGATCCCTATTACAGGATGATCTGTTTGAATGGGAACCACCACTAATACACAGACCAATCAAATGCTTACCAGGGTGATTTTTCACACCATGTTGTACGCCACCTTATCCCATAGTCAAATCATATCGGATGTCATATTATATGTACCTTTTAAACCTTTTTAGGTTATATGTTTTAGATGTTGTCATGCTTATGTGAATATCATCATGTGGTGCCTCTTGAGTGGTGACACATGTCACTAAAATTTGGTCCACTTGAACACTTGAAAATGTTGAAAGTGCACACCACGTGTCCCATATTTCGTACTGCCACATCATCTTTTCTTACGTCATGCAAGGTCATCTTGGCTATCTATCTTTGTACCAACTTTGGTTCTTCTAGGGAAGATCTCTCGGGGTGGTATGGCTCTAGGGACCACCTCATTTTTTCTTTCACCAATCACAACCTTTTCCACCTACTGACTTTGTACTCCATGTATTCCTAGTGTTGTGTCATCCTCGGAGTGATCTATTGCACCCAACTTCAAACCATTTAAGGAAAATCCTTCAGGATTACATGTTATGAGGGATCCACCATTAGCTAACAAATGTTGCTTCTTCTAGAATTTTGTTTCTCCACATCGTCCTAACTTTGTGTTTAGTTGATCTGCCATCAAATCTACTGTGTTTGGAAAAAACACCAAACGTGCACCAATTTGACCCCTCACTAATTTTAAGGATACAACCTTTGACCTTTGGGGTACTGAACTTTGACTGGCAATAATTTTTGTTCTAAGAGGCCATTTGCAAACTTCAATATACCATTGGAAAGAGCTTTCTAAGCTCTATCCATCTAAGTGGATTATAAAAGTTACTGAGATGAACTGCTACACCAGAAATAGATCTTAAGTCTATGTGCCTTGACCATCTTTCCCTTTGCCATACTTGAGTTTATCTTATTTCTTAACCATTCTTCTTGCAACTGTTTATGCTCTTGCCATAACCTTTTTTAACATGCTTGCCAATCTACCTATGACACCAATGATCTAATGACAACACCTTTGTCAATACTTGTCCAACATCCTCCTTGTGCCAACAACACCTTTGACATGAATATCAATGCTCGACATTAATGACATCAATATTCTAACAATCTCTTATCATTTTCTTTTCCTTTGCCATCAATGACAACATATTGTAACAATACTAATCTTAAATCTTTATTTAAGATTAAAATTTATAGATATTAGTAAAAGTTAGAAGAGTAAAAAATACTATAATCAATGTTGTAAAGAAATATTTATTTAAATTAGTTTAGTGATTGATAAATGTTGGTAAGTA
>APFE030073824.1:0-29230 GCA_000404065.3 Pinus taeda | reverse complement strand
AATTTGTCTGCAGGCTCAAGAAGTCATTTTATGGCCTGAAGCAGTCGCCTCGGCAGTGGTATAAGAAGTTTGATTCTTTCATGTTGAGTCAGAAATATGTTAGAAGTGAATATGATCATTGTGTTTATTTCAAACAGTTGAATAATGGCATGTTCATTATCTTAGTGTTATATTATGTTGATGATATGCTTTTAGCAAGCAAAAGCATTGAAGAAATCAACAGGTTGAAGACTCAGATGGCAAGGACATTTGATATGAAAGATCTAGGAGCCGCAAGACAGATTTTGGGCATAGAGATTTTCAGAGACAGGGGCAATGGTAAGCTGTGGCTATCACAACAGAAGTATGTTGAGAAAATACTTTTGAGGTTTGGTATGAACAATGTGAAGCCTGTGTCGATCCCTTTAGCTTCCCATTTTAAGCTTTTTTCGAGTTTATGTCCTAATACAGATGAAGAAAAGGATTATATGTCTCGAATTCCTTATGCCAATGTAGTAGGATGTTTGATGTATGCGATGGTATGTACGCGACCAGATATTTCTCATGCAGTTGGGGTTGTCAGCAGGTACATGGCAAATCCGGGTAAAGACACTGGTCAGCAGTGAAATGGGTGCTTCGGTATTTGAGAGGCACAAGTATTTATTGTATTTCTTACAATAAGAGTAGTGAATTTGTTTGCGGGTATGTTGATTCTGATTTTGCAGGTGATTTGGATAAGAGAAGGTCAACTTCAGGGTACGTCTTTACTCTTGCAGGTGGAGCTATCAGCTGGATGTCAAAGCTACAGAACACTGTTGCTTTGTCCACTACTGAAGCAGAATACATTGCTGCTTCTCATGCTTGCAAAGAGGCGGTTTGGTTGAAAGGTTTGCTTGGTGAGTTTGGTAGGTTACAGGACAACATCATGTTACTTTGTGATAGTCAAAGTGCAATACATTTGGCTAAGAATCCGGCCTATCATAGTAAATCAAAGCATATTCCAATTAAGTACCATTTTGTAAGACAGGTTATCACTGAAAGGGGAGTCTCTCTTGAGAAGGTGCATACAAAGGAGAACTGTGCAGACATGTTCATGAAACCAGTTTTGTTGGAGAAGCTACGCTGGTGTTTGGCTTCTCTTGGCTTGCAGAAAAGATAAGATAAGAATAACAGGGCATCAGGCGAATTGTTGTCAAGGTGGAGATTTTTGAGATTTTTCTGTTTGAAGTCAAATAGGCAAAAATCTCTGAAGGATGACAACAATAGGGATTCAGTTCCTAGATTAGCTCCAGGTTGTTGGGAGGGAGTTAATGCCTCCTATATTTGATGTGAGGGAGTTATGAGGCTTTTAGATTCTCTATGCTATATAACAGGCAATCATTCGGATGATTTTCTAAGAGTGTGAGAGGTTTTGAGAGGATTTATTGATGTAATCTCCAATTTGATTAATAAACTCCTGATGCCTATGTTTGGTGGACGTAGCCCAGATTGGTTGGGTGAACCACGTTAATTCTTTTGTTTATGTGCTTGAACATTCCTGTGTGTTTATTTAATTCCACTGTGCACCTGAACCAACAATATTAATCTGTAAATAAATATTTATTTGGAAAATTCCTGCCCAAGAAAAGTTTACTAAAAAACCAATGTGTGATGCTTCCCATACGACCTTGGAATATTGCTCCTGAATATGAAGACTCTAGAAAATTGCAAATCTTGAAAGTTAATGGAAATTGCTTGAAGAATTTGCAATAGAAAAAGTTCACGTTGGTGGTTGAAGGAAGATGCAAGGCCAAAGATCAGTAAATTCGTTGTTCATTGAATGCTAGATGTGATATGACTGTATAAAAAGACGAAGAAATTATGTTCAAATTAATTTCTCTATTGAATTGAGATCAAAGTCGACTCAATCGATTGACAGAAGATACTTGGATCAAATTATTTCATTTTTTATTTTTGACCCACTCAAATATTTAGAGAACTTGACGGAAGTTGACAAGTCCACTGCATCATTTGCATTCGGCCTAGTTAACTGATTGGTCTCTTTGATTTGTATAAGTTTAGAAGGACCTCTCTCATTTTCACGCATGAGAATATATTTTCCATTTTAATTATGTTCTCTTGCAACGATGAAATAGAATCGAAGATATGTGCATAATCATTCAAATATTTCTATTTTTGGTTGACATTGACTTGTGCTACTCACGTTCATGTTTTTTTTAAAATGTGTTATTTATTTTTTTGATATGACAATATGGGTGGCACTACTATAAATCGATTCCAAACACCAAAACTCTAGAAGCTGTAATTGGTGATGGGACTTGCTTTCATATTACTTATATACTATCAACCTTAGATTGAAACTCATGTGAAAGCAGTTTACTAGGCCGTTACATAGACCCTCACAGAGAAAGCATGAGACACTGAACCATCTCGATCCCCATCCATGTCCTCAACCCCATCTTTGCATCTACAACTGTTGCCTTCTCTGCCCTTCAAGCCTCCTGACAAGGACTTCAATTTGTTGTCCTTCTGTTCCTTTGATGTGACTAAATTCTATCCAATGACGGGGTTGATGTGACTAAAATTCTATCCAATGACGGGGCCGAGAAGGGAAAAAGAGAGAGGAGGTCATTGTGAGAGAATTGGCGCAGGTGACCGTGGAGTTTGGAGAGTTCTAAGAGCACTTTGAGGAAATAACGTATGATGGAATTTGAGAAGCAGTGCATGGAGTTTATAAGGAATTTATAGGTACATAGGATGCAACTTTTTATTTAGATGCAGATCGAGGTTTCCAAAAATTTATGAAGCTAATATGCTTGCATATTATTGATGTGTGAGAAATGTTGCTATCACTAACAATATCACTTTATTTGAAGTGATTATATTTAACAAAAAATTAGCTAACGGGGTCACCAAGATATGGTTGCTCCGTAAGAGGAAGGCA
Organism: Pinus taeda; assembly: GCA_000404065.3. Lineage (NCBI taxonomy): Eukaryota > Viridiplantae > Streptophyta > Pinopsida > Pinales > Pinaceae > Pinus > Pinus taeda. The sequence goes on along the minus strand of APFE030073824.1, from coordinate 26,307 downwards.
TTCTTATATGACAAGCCATTTTGAAGACTGAGAAAATCGCAACAGAAAAGATCATGCTCTGCCACTTAAAGTTGGAAATTACAATTACTGATGCTCCCAAATGTTCGCTCCAACATGTGGTAGATGCAAGCCAACCAATTTTTAGTGCTACATATGCCAGTTCACAGTACTATAGCATACTACTACCTAGAGGAAATTCTAGGTTTAATAAAATAAAAAGGGAATAAGCAGGAAATAAGAGCTTCAAATGAGTATTTAATGTGAGAAATTACAGTCGATGGATGGGTGAATCTAATGACATTAGAGATTTGATTCCTTAAGCAATCATGGCCTCCAAAAAACCAAAAAGCTTTTCATCTCATTTGTTTCAAGTTGACTTCATTGACGGATCATCATCATGCTCTGCTTAGTCAAGGTGTTGATTGACTTATATATGCAATACATATCGACTAGACTGCAAGTTTTTAGTCGACTTGTCTGGTTACTAATTTTAGACGACCAAACAAATCTGGTTGCTAGGCATAATCTTCGATAATAGAATGTGATCTAGTAAACTAAGGAAGGTTCCAACTCATCTCACACACATAATAAAAAAATGCAATTAGCATATTCAATACATGGAACATGTTATGCATGAACTAAGAAGGTCAATAGGAAGAAATTGTACTGAAGTCATGGTAACAAAGTTTGTCTACACCTGCTACTAACCATGAATAACCAACTTGTTTGGTTGATCGATGTTTTCAATGAGGGAATATGGTAGCTGATGGGATAGCCGACTCAAATCAAAATACTGTAAAGTTGGTCGATTTTGAATATGTTGGTTGAAATTGGATATATAATGATGGTCCACTCTGATGGAATCTAGTCAGGTCGACATGACCATTTGGTGTAACTGACTTTGACTTAACTCCATTTGGTGGAACTGACTTTGACTTAACTAATGATTAATCAACAAAGAAGCTAGAGGAATTTATTGTCTTCCATTGTGAACTTAACTTGATTGATTAATGGAGTTTTCGAAAGTCAATTTATTATTAAATTACTCAAAATCAATATTTTATGAACATATCCGATTATATAGAGTCTTATTTATAAAAAAAGTATATGGATGGTAGATTCCAAAGTCAAACCAGAGTCTATCGACATATAGTTGAGGATAATTGTAAGATATGTTAGCCAAAAAGTCATTGAGTCATTGCTCACATCTATCCTTCATGTAATTTCTCAAGTATAGGATTTTTATAATAAACAACCAAAACAAACCATTTATCAAACCCAAAAAGACAATTAGATGTGCCACATATATAATCTTGCAATAGAATTAATAGAGCATCTCAATGATAGAAAATTTAGTACAAATGTATTTGAAACGGTAGAAAAATATCTGAGAACATGAAATCAAACAATCAGAACATACACATAAAGAGCTCAAGTGCTATAGATGATGACAACATTATTCTATATTGTCTAATCCCCCTAGTATGAATATTACAAAATTTATCTTGGATTGTGACAGAGGTAAGAAGCAAGATGGTTGGTATGCAGAAATTTCAGTTATTTTATGTTTAATTAGAAGAAACCTATAAATGATAGTAACACACTTGACTCATACGTAGAGAGAGAAAAAATGATGCCCTCGAATTGGAGATGAGTTTACCAATAGTTCCTGGTTGGAGTAACGATATTATATGGTTGAGAAGACGAGAATGTGAACAATGGATATCTGCAAGAAGTAGCCATTGGACATGAAGAAGTCGCATTAATCCTTATAAATGTGTTGGCAATTGGAAGTTGCTACAACTAAGTTACCTATGTAGACCAATATGCATGGTTGATGTACAGTAAGGATACTTTTACAACAAGTAGTGATCCAAGTCATGTTGCATCCTTGCTCAGGATGAACAAGGCATTGAGGGTGGGGGAGATGCTGAGGGGTATATTAGACCTATGTTTGTCATCATATATTATGTATATGTAAATTTCAGTAGTCCTTAGTAAATTTCTAAGGTAAATTAAATGAAGGTTGGTTGAGAGCGGGTACAACCGCTCCAACTATTTCATGTATGTATAAATATAAAATACGTTTAATGGAAACATGGTAGGAATTCCTTTCCAATTTTTTGTTTTTATTTATGTGTTCTCATAATATGTGTGTGTTATTGTTGATTCCAAGATGTATCATATTCTTGTTCTACATAATGTATGTTTATAACTGTAACACCCTCCTCACACATCTACCCAAGTACCCATGCAACCAGGGTAAACATGCGACAACATGCTACTATGATTGGATTTGACCTTCTATGTGAACTTAAGGAAGTGGAATCGATGGAACACATCAACCAACCTATCCACATCAACAACATAACCCTTAGGAGACATGTCAGCTACTTAGACATCTTGTCCTTGGGTCCCACTGATGCTCTCGCCTTATAATCCTCAGTCGCTCTCATGCTATATGCATGAGAGCGTCCAGAAACCAAAATTCTCTCTTACAGGCTTGCCTGCTAGTGTCTAGAGATCCAATTTGTTAGTGTTATGCCAGTGTCCCCAGGATTTGAGCCACGTTTTCAGACCCAGAGTCCAGGTCACTGCCCATAATGGAATGATAACTTAGGAGTAGTAAGATAATAGAGAAACAATGATTTAAAATCAATAATTTAAACAAGACCTTAATTGGATCCCTACTAGCCATAACATGCATTTCATCAATCATCTCACAAGCATGTAATCTATAGGTGTAGCTAGCTAAATTAAGCATAGGTATATTGTACTTATATGAGAATCATTAAGAACCATTGTTCCCTCATCACTATTTGTTGCATTAGCATATATTAGGCCATAGATACATTATCCATTCATTTACAAGAAAAAAAATGTTAAGATCCATACATGGATGTTGTCATAAACACACATATAACCAACATAATAACAACAAAAATACTCATGAAAGTACAATCATGTAAACCACATATGATCCATCAAAATGCTCCTATAAATATAAGGAGAAATAACATTTCATTAGTGATGCAAAAATCAAACCTAGGATGGGACTTCCACGTTCCACCCGACCATAGAATGGTTGAGCCAAATCTCTTTTCACCCATTCACCCTCATTCCATATTCCAAGCATGAATATGGGACTCAAATGAAAAGAACCAACCAGGGCATACCGAGGCTAAACCACCTCACCCTCATCACTAGAAACCAGGCTTTATCATAATCCATCCCAGATCACTAGGTCAACACAATGAACACATCATAATAGGCTTTACCATGATATCCACCCAATCACTATGCCAAGCAAGCATGGATGCCACTAGATTTCTCCACCTATACCGTGAGGAATTTTCATGTCTCCTAGTCTCTCAGGCTTTATCGCAATCCAAACCTAGATCACTAGGCCCTACACTAAGATCGTAGTCTATAAGGCTTTACCACAATCCACATCGGATCACTAGTCCCTAAACTAAGACCCACTCTCCAGACTTTACCACATATCCCAACCCGATATTACTAGGCCCAATGGAGAGAAAACCAACTCTAGGCTTTACCGTATATCTTGGCATTCACTGGAAAGGATTCTTAGACCATTTGAGGCAACACAAAATCTAGCTTTACTGCAACCCACACTCCATTTCATAGGTTACTAGGCCATATGTTCTATCATTTCAGAGATCCACCTCACTCAGCTTCGAATCCATCGGAAATCCAACTCAACCAAAACATGAGAACCCTATCACACTATGGCTATCTGGAAATGGCAAGGCTAGGTTGAAAGCACTATTACGGCTAGAAAAACCAATGCCAAAACAACAAAAGAACCTCATGCAATACCATGCATGCAAAATCTAGCAAGGAAAACACATATGAAAATCGATACCTACAAAGCATCCTGATGTAGTTGCTTGATCCTTCTCTTCCTTGCTTGGCACTTTCTTCCTCTTGCCTTCTTTTCCTTTCTTGATCCCATGTATGACCAAAGAAAAAGATTGAGGCACAATATTACACTGACTAAGAGCTTGCCAACTAATCCTCAAAAGGCTCTTTATTAATGAGGCCTCTAATTTTTTCATTTTCCATTATTTTCCTTCAATTTCCTCCTCACATGCAACCTGTAACCTTTCGCCTTCCTTTTCTCATAATTCCATTATTTTCATAAATAAATGTGCCAAAAATGCCATTTTTCCTTTCCAAAGACTTAGCCATTTCCTTTGCCAATTTCCTAAGCCATAATAAAATGAATCAATGCCCATTAGGATGTTTCCCCCACCATTCAGCTTGGAATATGTGTCCCATCACTGTGGTCATATATATATTTTTACATGGAATTTTCACTAGGCTATTACAAAAACCTCTCCCTTGGGGGAACACTGTCCTTGATGTTCAATGCCACCTATAACCAGCATGACTACTGAAAACCAAACATACTGCCCATGGAGCTTCACGACAAAACTCGTTGTAGTATTCACAGTGACCATTTGCTAAAATATGACAATCATACCGTTTACTAGAGCTTTGTAACACAACTCATTATGCTATTTACAATATTAACCACATATACTTATGCACATTTTATTCAACCAACAAATAACCACACTGTCTATGGAGTTTTATAAACTAGCTTGATACCATATTTACAATAATATACACATATATACATATGCACATTTTCTCAACTAGAAAATAAAAGGATACGATGCCTGCATTTACAACAAGTGAATCCAGAGGCTCACACCTCCACCCTCAAAGTAATACCAGGATTCACCTCCTTCCCAGGAAGTTCATAATACACTACAAAGTCAAATCTGCATCCAATGTCCAGCACTACAATCCTGTGCCACTTGTCCTCTCAATGAACAATTACCGGCTCATTGTTCTAGGGCACACTCCCAATGTCCATCTGATTCCATCTAAAAATGTTAATGACCAAAACAAATATATCTGTGACCTTCCCTTCTCCGCTACAAAGTCCTCAGGAAATCTGGTCACCCCCTTTTGTGCAGTCACTCAACTTCCAAGTTCCCCGGTATCCCCTATCCCAGACATTCCATCCCTTGGCAAAGGCTTCCTCGCATTGGAAGATACAAAACCTAAGGCATATACCTGCCTCAAAACCATCATACTGGTCATAGCATTCTCATGGAAATCAATGGACACTATTGGGTACTAGTGTCCCACAATGGCCCTGCTCCTAAAGTGCTCTACTAGTATACTGCTTCTTGTTCCAATTTATTTTGCTGTTGCTACTAATTCTTGCAGTCGATTTCAACCACTCAATTGGGCATGTTCATGCATTCCTATTCCAAGAACATAATTTCCATTAGATTTAAAACAAATTGAAATAAACTCAAATCATACCTCATTAGTAGCTTGTCAATAAGGTAGATTTGCAATTTTGTTCGCTTCCCATCAAAACAAGTCAAACTAACATCTTTGACCAACATATCACATCAGGTTAGTTCGAAACACAACCATCATAGATCAAAATCATAAATCACATGTAACCATCATAAACTAGAATCATAGATCACATGTAATCATCATAGACCAGAATCATAAATCAAATGCATGATAAAACTGAAATGAAATGTTGATGTTGATCCTTTCATCAATCCTTATCGTCTACCTTTGTGTTTATTCCGTACACACTTAAGATTGGTTGCGACACCCAACAAACACCCAGTTCCTTCTCCTGAACCGTGTGCACATACACATAGTGTGCATCACACACATACAACTACACACATCATACAACACCATGCAATACATGCATCTACTCCAGTACCAGATGTACCACATGTACACAGTACCACCTATACACTGCAACCATCTGCAAAATGTGTGCACAACATCACATGTACACGACACCACCTGCAAAATGTGTACAAAATGCCACAAGTACACTGCACTACTATAAAACATGTACATAATATCACATGTACACAATACCACACACACAACATATATGCAACACCATATTTACATAGTGCCACATGCACAACATGTACACAACACCACTTGCACACAACGCCACTTGTACATGTACACAACACCACATGCACACAACACTAGTTGTAAAATCATGCACACAACGCCTTATGTACATAGTGCCACATGTACAACATGCACGTAACACCACCTGTACATATCACTACATATCCAACATGTACATAGAATCGTCTATATATGTCACTGCATATACAATATCCACACAACACTACATGCACATAAGATCACATATGCAACATGTGTAGAACAATAGTCATTAAGGGAATTTTGAGGTCTAAAATGGGCCTCATAAGAAAACTATAAAATAATAGTGGAAATAATAAAATAAGATTAGATTACATCATCAAATTTTAGAGGGAAAAAAGAAAAACTATTTTTTTAACTCGTATTTTCAACTTATCTCCTTATGGGTTTACTCAAATTTTGAGCAACAACACTTGTTGGATGCTTAATTTGATTCCTCATCCGAGGAGTACCCATATTGCATACTTTCGATGGACCCTGCATCACGAAAAATGAGAAATACATGAAAAATGTGATTGCAATCATGTTTTTTCATGCATAGCAGGGACCATCGAAAGTATGCAACATGGGTACTCCTTGGATGAGGAATTATATTTTGCATCCAACAAGTACTCCCACTCAAAATTTGAGTAAAACCTTATGGAGATAAGTTTAAAATACAAGTTGAAAAAGTAGTTTTATTATTTTTACTTTTTTACTCCAAAAATGGTGAATCATCCCTCATGTTCGACATCATAATCTTGAATCTTATTGGTTCTTGTAAAGTTTATTTTGGTTGTAAATTTTTCTTAGGAGGCCCATTTTAGAACTCAAAATTCTCCTGATGACCACACATCTAAAACCACACTATCTTTACTGAGAAACCTTGCGTCCAGTGTCTTATCCATGCTTGTCTTAGCATGTCACAGACCACATTTCTTTCATTTCATTGTTGTATCCCTTGGTATAACCTGTCTACAACATAGACACAATATAATCAAATAATATCAACTCATAACCATATGATATTAACCTTGCATATTTTTCATGACTGCTCTTCTTAATTGATTCCTTGTAAGACCAGGAACCTCTTCATGCCACTCGTCTGCATAATCAATCTTTCCTCGACAAGGACGATTCCTAATGACCCTGTCAAATAGTGACATAGATACATAGATACATACATATATAATCATTAGCATAAAACAATCATCATCATGTCAGACAATGACATACATACATACATGTATACATATATAAACATCAGCATAATCACGATCATAACATAATTACCAGATAACATAAGGTGTAGGTTAGGAGAACTTCCTTTATTCATGCATAACATGCACAACATTGAGAACAATTGTTGCCAAAATAACTAAGGAATATGACACCTCAGATCCATTTACTTTACCTTTTCTAGTTACCTTTCACATGTCTGTACTGCCATCATCTATTTACCACTATGGACCAACCAACCCAACCGACTGTCATAGTCTTACCTTCCGCCACGCTTACTCATGAATAGAGCTTCATCTGAGTCTTACATTACCTCTTGGGTACCTCATAAATCTCCCCGAGCTCCATTAACTTTCCTCTTTCCAAAAAAATTCCCAAGACTCAAAACTTAAAAGGAAATACCAAGAAATAACCAAGAAGAAAACCATGAAAACCAATAACAACACGTCACCACAATAAAGTGGCATAGCTATGCATCAGACACACGTAAAATCGTAAATCAAGTGCAACAATCACAAAAAACCAAAAGCGCAAGACTAATAATAGGCACCATGACTCAATCCCCATGGTTCCCAAGGAAAGCTCAACCCGAGCCTTCTTCAAGGTTTCATGGCAACCTCTTTTTCCATGCAATCCCCTGCATCATAGTGCCATAAAAACATAACTATTAGTACATAAATAAATAGAAATATACTAGTTACCTTAGCTTGTTGTGCCACACACATTGCCTTATAATCGAACACATCCACATCATATATCAAGGGACTCCAATTCCTTGACAGATCCACTTGTAACTAGAGACTAGCTAACATATATGTTAATTAAATGTTCATGAATCTAGCACATATCCACATAATGTTAGACAATATTAAGGTCAAGAAGACTTCCTATATGAAAATAACTCATTCATTTGGAATTAGGGTTTCCAAATATATCCAAAGGAATTCGTGCCCAATTCCTTTCCTTTACCTTTTTACCTTGCTACAGTCGAGGCTTACTATGTACTATCACATCACCCAACTGTTAGTTATATAAACAAATGAACTATTACCTTGTCACGCTAATACAAAACATGTTTCTTGCAACTGCTCACACATGTCAACCACATGTTCCAATTATCAAGACAATCATATATATCAATTTGAAATCAACTTTTACAAATAATCATGTCATAACCCATAGTCAACTCATAGTCATTAGACATAATACTACAACTGTCAACTACATTCAAGTACATATCAACTGTCTCAACACATATGTATTAGAACAATCATCTCAAAACAGGATCAGTTGAAAACATACTCATATTATGAAATTCATCAAACATTCCATCAACTTGCAACCGCACCATGTTAAATAAATCAACTAGTTGACGTAATAGATACCAAACACTCAAACACCCAACAGACAACATAATCAAATGGTCAGGAACCAAGTATATGACGTAATCAAACTCATACCTTAATTTATCTTAGGGGAGGGAATCTCGTCTACACAATCAGTTGATATTAGCATGATATATCTTCACAATATATTAACCCAAACATAAATAAGATCATGATATCCAAATACTCACTAGCTATCATGTTTACATCATAACTCATACACAATTATCATTCACACATTCAAAGTCAATCTAGATTAGTACAATACCATATCACAAATATGTCGGCTCATACCTGAATGTCATAACCCTAACCATCTGCATAGGCCAATCCAATTTAGTATGATACATATAACATCAAGACCTTAATGTGATAACCATAATCATCAAGTAACTAGCATATAAGAATAAGAAGTTAACCTATCATGCTCATCAAAAACATATAACATAATCACCGGGTTATCTAATATAAAACAACAATAGAAATGCATAAAACTATAGGTTACTATCATTCTTGACTATCCGACACATGTGCATATAACTACACTAATCAACTAATATCTATCGTGAATATAACCATAACATCAAAAGATATGTACATAAACCTAATGAATATAACAATCCTTGAATTACATACCTACATGCCAAACATACAATATCTGTATGACAATCTTCTCTTACCCTAAGTCCAATGCTACAACCTCATTCTAATGATCTACATCTCCTCATCTATCTCAACCAACACATTAGCATCATAACACACCAATATCACCATGATGACCTAAATTGCATACCATGACTTTACAAGGCATGTTTGACCTACTATTCATGCATAACTATAATCAAGAGCATTCATGCATGACAACTGCATATAGACATATAACATATGAGTACAAAACCATATACACCTCATTCTAGCTAGAGTCTAGTCATCAATGCATGACCATATCAACTTCACAAACCATGGCCTCATGCATGAAAACAACAACCATTACGTCGTTGTAGACGTTTCCACATGCAACCATCAAAATGCATAAGAAATGCATAATCAACGACACATATGCACGAATGCATGTAGTCGAGCATAAGAAATCAATTCTTGTAATCAACCTACAAGACTGATACATGTAATCAAGCATAGAAGAATGCAACCTACCATACAAGGATTTAATCAAGCAACATATAACAACATGTAAGTTTCATATATCAATATGTAACCAATCATATACTCATGACGATGCATTCCACAAAATCAACATCAAGTTCCTCATGACAACCTTACTACAACCATGATCAATCATTATGTAATGCAATAAGCACATGGAATGCAAGTGTAAGAGACACACATGCAACTGACATGCATGCATAACCAAAACACACCGCCCATCTGGTCCGAGGGGTGAATCATGATTTGATACCATTCTGTAACACCCTCCTCACACATCTACCTGGGTAACCAGCCAACCAGGTGTTGACGGTGCTGGACCCGCCAACGTTCGAGGATCTCCCTGGTATGAAGTCCCAACTAGACCTCACACCGTTTAGTGTAGAAGTCCCACCGGTATGATGGCCTGATTTCCATTATCTTAAAGATATGCCTTATCTCTTTCTTTTCAGCATATGAGAGTGGTTTACTTTGTCTTTGAACAACAAGGTTCGTGTGCCTGGTGAGTGCTTAGTGTCGCTTGTGTCAAGGTTCTTTCACTGCAGAGGGAGATGATGAGAGTGAGTCTCAAGTCAAAAGGGAATAGTCCCAACTCTATTAGAGACACACAACACAACAAGACATGTGTAGCTTCCGACGGAGTAGTCCACATAGATGTGGCAGTCACAGAAACAAGGTGAATAGATAACATGTACAACACCCAGCGAAATAGTCCACATGAGTGCGACAGTCATTATAACAAGTTTACGAGAATGAATCTGTCAAGTGTCCGATGAAATAGTCCACATGGGTGAGAGAACATTAATAACTGATACATCACATTTCCAACAACATATGTACTAGAACAACCAAAATAGTTCATTTGTCTTAATACAGGTTAAAGCAACATGCCTTACAAGCATCCAAAGAATAGTCTTACAAACAAATACAATACATGTGTGAAAATGTGTTGGCCTATTAATAGGCTTCTTAATTAAGTAAACGTTCCAAGACACATCCGTACACAATTACATCACTAACCCCAATAGCATGGCATTGGAGCCATTTCTTGCTCCTCAAAGAAAAAATTACAGATTCTCAAGGCTATGTGGGAGGAGCCAAGGTGAAAAGTCCCTTGCATCTACAAATGAGGGGTACATATAGCCAAGGGTGAAATTAAACCTTGTGACTGCTCAACTTCCCTCAAGACTGTTCGACTTACATGACTCTTCGATTTACATGATTTTTTGACTTCATTCGTGGGTCTCTTGGACTTCCACATTACATTACATTGATTACACAGTTATGACCCAAAGTAGTGATGTGGCCGAGGCGACTCATGACACAACTTGACATGGTGCTGCAAGTATGCATATGCTGGCTATGCTATTCATGTCAAGTTGTTGTGATGCTGAGTGATGAGTGTGCCCATGGTGTACCATAAATTCACCTCTACATGGCAGAGTGCATGGAGTCTTCAATGTTCTTGGTGTTCCCTTGATCGTTCATGCATGTGCATGTGTCTCCTTCGCTTGCTACTTGGCATGCTTTGTGTGTTCATCCAACTGTGAGCAAGTCTTCTAACATGAGATCCTTGTTCATCTCATTCATTATCGTGTGATGTCTCATCCATGTATTTGTTTCTGCAATCACTCATGACGATACAACATCAAATCTAGAAATCCCCTAGTCTACCATGATGCATTGCATTTCGTTTCGAGTTCAGGTGACCAGGAGAGAGGACAAGGCTCTGAAATAGCGTAGAGCACATGTTAGGATGGGATGCGAGGCTCTGGGGCACTGCCAAGAAAAATTGTGCGGAGGTCACTCAGAGGCTAGGGTGAGTAGTTCAAAATAGCAGTGACATTCTGTGGGATCTGGCTCAACTGGGAGGTAGAATTGTGTAATTTTTCCCGGGAAGGAAGTGTGGGCAGCAGAGGACACTGGCAGTGAAAACTACGCAGGTTTTTAGGTGAGGATGGGAGCGGGTTGTGGGAGCTTGCTGGCCAAAACTTCGTAGAACTAGGAGGCATTCATGCTGAACATGTCTACGCAATTTCCAGGTTGAGCAGGGTGTCGGGCAGCTAGTGGACAATCCAAGAAAACTGTACAATTTTTAGGAGGAGCAGCAAGCCAGCTGGCAGGGGGACTAATTGACAAAACTACACAATTTTAGATACTGTGTAGTGACATGCAACATGATTCATAAATTTCCATGGATATTCCACTGGACAGTTCATCACAATAGACCTGACAATATTCTATTAAAAATCTCAGATTCTACACTATTACAATTTTATTTAATTTATAGATCTATAAAATTAACTATAATTAGTGCATGCATGTAAAAGTAAATCAAGAAGAAAATTAAATAACGACAAAATAATGACACACATAATACACAAGATATGCTCTATGGGAAACCCTTTTGGGAGAAAACCCAACTGGAAGGTGAGGCCAGTTCCCTCTCTTTCTCTCTTTGGAAATATGGTTGCAGATACAAAGAAGTAATGTCTGTGGTCGATGGGTTGTTGTAGTGCACAAATCCTCTTTGCATGCTCTACCTCCTATCTCTCCTAGCTATCTTTGCTCAACTATGGAACAAAATTCTCTCGAAAGAATGGAATGCCTCTTCCTCCTAGTGGCTCGGTTATAACATGACTCAATAGCCTACTAGTGGTAAAGTTTAACTACATCAACTATTAACTACAGTTACAAAATAGACTCTTCTAGAGTCTTCTACATCACAAACACATGGCTAGCTCCTTTTCCATGAATAATATGGGTTGATGTGTTTCCTCCCGAACTATAGGTGTGAAAATAGGAAGGTCAACTTCTGAGTGGCATAACTTTTGCATATAGACTCTGATTGATGCTATTCTTGCACCGTTGGAAATCTCTTTATGTGTAAAATATAATGAAAAGGTGCTACACATTGGGTGTAAAGTTTTATCCCCCAAAAAGGTCATTTGATGCCTTAAAACGCTCCTAGAAGGTTTCAGATCCCGTTTTACTAAATTGGGTCTAGCAGGTAAAAATGGCCCAGTGAGCTGATTCCTCCACTTTTTCCACTCTAAATGCATCGAGATGGATGAAAAAAAATATAATGATCCAATTCGGATCACACCTCCCCATTTTGGGATGCTTTTGGTCCCCAAAATATTTTACTGAATGAGGTGAGGAAAATTTTCCTCCACCTTCTCTCTGGTGTACCATTTATCTTTGCTTGGAAGTTGTCTCTTCAACCCAATCTTCCAAAGGTCGTGTTTCCCTTCTCTTAGTTATGGACCTCTTCTGTAGAAATGTATCTTCTGTCAACTCTGCTTGAGCGTCTAGTGCCAAATCATCCACAAAAGGTAGGACCTGTTCCTCTTCCTGATATAGCATGGAAGGCTAATAGAGTTTCAAATTCTCTACATTTACAATTGATTAAATGCACATATATGGTGGTAAATGGAGTCTATAGGAATTGTCACCCAACTTTTCTAGTATCTCAAAGGGACCATACCTTAGAGCCTTTATTTTCTTACTAGGCCCTTGCAACCTCTCATTGTTCAATTGTATCCATACTTTGTCTCCCATTTTGAATGATTTCTCTGTTCTGTGTTGATCATGCCTGGCCTTATACTTCAACTACGAATTTTGCAATGTTTCCTATACTTGTAAATGGATCTACCTAGTATTCTCTATAAAATTTTCAGCCCTCAAAGCATCTCTTGTAAGATCTTCCCTCACTCCTCATTATTTTCCACATGCAATATCCAAAGGTGAAGGTGGCAGATATCCAAAACAAGTCTCAAATGGGGACTTTCCTATAGAAGTGTGGACTGCTATATTATAAGAATGTTGTATATATACAATATTTTCATCCCAGGTCTTTGGATGCTTCTGGTTGCATCCCCTCAAAAGCTGCACCAAAGTTTTTTTGTTTACCTCTGTTTGCCCATCTATCTATGGATGAAATGTTGTAGATATCTTCAACTTCATGTCCATATTCTCCCAAAATGTAGTCCAGAATGCACTAATAAATCTTGTATCCTTGTCTGAAATGATGCTCCTTGGTATCCCAAATTGTACCCATACCTATCTAAAGAATAAGTTTGTTTCTTATTTTTTGGTGATGGTCTTTTTATAGGGCATTAGAACACACATCTTGTTGAACCTGTCAACTACCACGAACAGGTAATCATGTCCCTTCCTCATTGTCGGTAACCTCCCACAAAGTCGAGGGAAATGCTTTCCCAGGGATGAGTAGGTATAAGTAAGGGATGACAAAGACCCTATTTATTGTTGCTAGGTTTGCTGTAACAACAAAGCATGCATACTTTCATGAACCTAGCTACTTGTTCTTGCATCTTAGGCCAATACATATACCTTTGCAAGTTAGCCACAGTCTTCCCTACACCAAAGTCCCCTACAACCTTGGAGGTGTGAGCCTCTCTAATTAGCTGCAAATTCTCACCTTTAAGAACACATAAGTTATCTAGCCTATAGAGTAACCCATCCTGGAGATGGTAGTCAATGGTGCTATCGCCATCGTGCATATTACTTTGACTCTGCAACTACTGATACACCTCCTTGAAGTCCTCATCTTCTGAATATTCCTCTATGTATTCATCATGGGTGAATGGCTCCATGTGCATAAGAGTCCCCAAAGTTGTAATCTTTGATGTCGATGGCCTTGAAAGAATATCGACCAACTTGTTTGTGTTTCCCTTTTTATAATTGATCACCAAATGAAACTGTTGTAAAAATCCCATCCACTTGTAATGCCTGGTCCATTGTAGCTTATTTTGGGCCTGCAGGTACTATAACAGCTGGTGATTCGTGTGGATTATTTTCTCCTTTCCCATCAGATAGTGCTTCCACTTCTTCACAGATTGCACCATGGCATAGAGCTCCTTATTGTAGGTAGGGTAGTTAAGGATTGCCCCATGAAATACTTCAGAATGGTAGAAAATGGGCCTTCCTCCTTGCATCAAGAAAATTTCTGTAGCATACCCACTCACATCTGTCTCCACTTCAAAGGGTTGTTGCAAGTTTGGTAATGTTAAAATTGGTGCTTTAATGATCTTCTTCTTTAACTCATTGAAAGATTTTTTCTGACCTTTTCTCCACTGCAAACTCTTGCCACTTGTTGTTATCGCGTGGAGCAGTGCTGCTACTGTTGAAAACGAGGCTATGAATTTCCTGAAGTATTGTGCTGATCCAATGAAACTCCTAACCTTAGTAACATTAGTAGGCACCGACCATTTCATGGTGGCCTCCATCTTGGAAGGATCCATCTTGAATTTTCCTCCACCAATCACATATCCCAAATACACCAAGGAATGTTGTGCAAAGTCACACTTCTTGATATTTGCTAGCATTTGGTGCTTCCTCAATGTTTTTAGCACCTGCGTCAAATGTGAAATATGCTCCTCTCGGGTAGCACTATATACCAGTATATCATCTGAATAGACAATTTTTTTTATGAATCTATAAAAAAGCATAGTACATCATTTGTTAATCACATAAATGTAGTTGGTGCATTACATAGGCCAAATGGCATAACTAACCACTCATACAAACCTTGACTGGTTTTGAAATCAGTCTTCCAGGTATCATCTTCCTTGACTCGAACCTGGTGATATCTAGACTTCAAGTCCAACTTGGTGAAATAATGTGCTTGCTGCAAATGATGTGGGAGACTGTCTAGACCGTCTATCCTAGGCAGGGGGTATCTGTTCTTGAGCATGATTTTATTCAACTTCATGTAATCTATACACATCCGCCAAGTCCCATTCTTCTTTGGCACAATGATGGTTGGTGACCCACAAGGTGACGTACTTGGTCAAATGACACTCTGTTCAAGCAACTGCTACAACTGTTTCTTCAACTCACTTTCTTCTATAATAGTTTGCCTGTACAACCCAATATTTGACAATGGGGAGTTTGGCAAGAGTTGGATCTTGTTCTCCACTTCTCTCTTAGGGGGTATCCCTTTAGGCTATCGGAACACATCCTTGTATGCCTATAACAACTCTAATTATTGTTTTTGTTTCTTAGTACACCCCTTTAGGGATACCTTGCCTCTTATTGACTCCTCTACAGATTGATTTTCTCTTAAAAACAATAAAACATATTTCTTTCTAGAATTGATCAATTACTTGGCTTGGTTGGAACTTACTAGTGAAATTTTTGACTTTCCTTTGTGCGCATTGATGATGAATGATTTTTTATCCTTAATGAGTCGGTACTGGTTAGCTCCCCTCATGAATATTGCATGATGCATGTACATATATGGATTTCCAAACACGACTCCACACACATCAAGGGGAACCACATCTTGATCTACTTCATCAATAAAATAAGCACTGATAGCAAATCTAATTTTGCACTATTTTGTTACCTTCATCTCTGCATCCTTATGTACCCATCCCAATGGATATGGGTTTGGATGATCATGAACTTCCAACCCCAACTTCTTGATCAGATCATCTTGATTCAAATAGAGAATCAATCTTTGTCTTCTTAACATTTATATTTACATGGAAGAGTTTGGTCATTTCTTTCTCTTCTTATTTCCGAAGGATACTCAAATTTACCCCCTTCTACACTGATTTATAGGCGATTTTCTCATCCATTTCTCAGTTTCTTTCAACTTGGTTGCTCGAATTGGTGGCCATGAGATTATTCTTCTTATTATCTTTCTTCTTATTCTTTGGGTTTAGCTATGGATGCAACTTCTAGCACTTCTCCTTCGTATGGCCATTAATGTTGCAGTGGTTGCTAGAATATTTGCATTGGTGTGTTGTGGCTACTGTCTTTTTATATTTTCCCGCTTTTTTCTTCTTCTTCCCCTCAGAAGCATCTTGTTGCTCCTTTTGCTTCGATCCACTTGATTGTACTCTTTTCAGGCCTATGTTCTCTAGGTACTGTGCCTGTACACAAGCCTCATCCATCGTTTTGGGCTTGAGAAGCATCACTCGCTCACGCAGATGGTGGTGAAAATCCCCCAAATACTTAAGGAGTACATCTGGGTTCTTTGGAGAGATACCCAACATTATAGCCATCTTTCTAAATTCTGTGATGTACTCATGCACACTTTGGCCTGGATTTTGCCTGAATTAATGCCACTGGATCCACTGGTCTTCCACGTACCCAATGGGATAAAATTGTGACTTAATGAGGGTTTTGAAATCCTCCCACTTAGTCACTGGAGGTTCTCCCTCCAACCTCAAGGTTTTTGTGTGGCTCTCTCACCAAGTTAGTGCATGACCCTCCAATTTCAACCACGCAAATGAGATCTTCTGCCCTTCCTCAATATTATGGACATTGAAATAAACTTCCAATTGTTGCAACTAGTGGTTCAACTTCAAAGCGTCGATCTCACCATGGTATGTCTTGATATTGAATTTTCTTCCAATTTAAACAGGGGTTGGTTCATGACACTTGAACTAGGTTGATCTTTTCCAGGTTCTTTCTTTGGTTGGTTATCTGCATCTTCCCAATCTCTCGACCCCCTTCTGATTTATCCTCTGCATTCGAACCCTCTCCTTCTCCAAATATCACTAGCCTATTGCTTAGGGCCACCATGAGGAGGTTTACATTGCGATTTGTATTGGTGACTTGTTCGTCGAGCCGCAAAAACCTCATCTTTATAGGATCACGAGGTTCATTTACAGATTCACTGCCCATGATTAGGGTTTTACGATTTTTGGCCCTACCGATCTAGATCCCTGAAATCTCCACAAAATACCCAAAGAAACCTACTCTGATACCAAATGATTCATTAATTATTTGGATATTCCACTGGACAGTTTGTCACAACTAATTTGACAACATTCTATTAAAAATCTTAGATTCTACACTATTACAATTTTATTTAATTTCTAGATCTGTAAAATTAACGATAATTAGTGCATGCATGTAAAAGTAAATCAAACAGAAAAGTATAGAACGCAAAAATAAGACCATACACACATAATATACAAGACATGCTCTATTGGAAACCCTTTCAGGAGAAAACCCAACTGGAAGGTGAGGTTGCTTCGCTCTCTTTCTTTGTCTGGATATATGGCTATAGATACAAAGAAGTAATGTCTGTGGCTTGTGGGCTACTAAAATGGACATATCCTCTCTGTGTGCTCTACCTCCTATCTCTCCTGGCTATCTTTGCTAAACTATGGAACAAAATTCTATCGAAAGAATGGTAGTGGCCCAGTTATAACACAACCTCATAGCCTACTAGCGGTTAAGTTTGACTACTTCAACTCTTAAATAGAGTTACAAAATAGAATATTCTAGAGTCTTCTACATCAAAAACACATGGCTAGCCCCTTTTCCATTAATAATGAGGCCTGACACGACATCCTCCCAAAATGTAGGTGTGGAAACAGGAAGGTCAATTTCTCAGTGGCATAAATTTTGCATATAGACTCCGATTGACATGATTCTTGTGCCGTTGGAAAGCTCTATGTGTGTAGAATAATATGAAAATAGATCCACTTAATCAACAAAGTTTTACCCCCAAAAAATGTCGTTTAATGTCTCAAAACTCTCCCAGAAGGTTTCAGACCTGTTTTTGCCAAACTGGGTCCTGCCAGTAAAAAAAGGTCCCGTGAGTTGATTCCTCCACTTTTTCCACTCCAAATGCATCAAGATGGATGACAAACAATATACTGATCCAACTCGGAGCACAGTAGATGCCTATCCCTCTTGTCCACATAATTTCTTCAGTCACTAGAGGTAGGGATGATGATAGCTTCTGTGCAATTTTTGGGAGGAGTGAAGCCCGGGGTCACTGCCCAGTCAAACTCTTTGTTTGACCAACGAGAGGCTTGATGGATTGGATTATGGGAAACACTTAATGAGATGAATTCTTGGGAAAATTTTGTGCTATTTTGGGTGACATTTAGCCAAGTCGATTCCAGGATTGCGTAGTGCAAATTGCTTGGGAGGTAGCTTCAAGTTCTACGCAATTATGGGTAGTAGTACTTGGTTAATGAGGGTAGAGACTGTGCAATGTAGCTCAGTGGGGATCCAGCTGATGGAGGGTGGTCCAGTCGAAAGATATTCAGAAAAATGGTTAAGTTTGTGAGCGAGTGAACTCATGCATGCATGACCTTGTGAACACACACTCAACATGACTTGTCGACAAGAACCCTCGAACCGACAAGACAACATATGCTTAGTGTGACTGACCAACGAGTGTGAGCAACAAATGCAACACTCGATATAGGTTGTTGAATGACAGCGACAAACTTGCGTGAAATTGCATACAATTTCATGTGTGAGTGTGATAGATGTTTACATAATGGACACAACTCAAACACAAACCTTCAACATCACCATAATTATGTCGCAAGCATGACATAGCAATCAACATGCCGAAGATGACAATTGGTCAAAGAAGCGAAAAAAAAGCAAGACATGTAGAGGAAACACATGAAATGACTTTTTGTGTTTGCGCACATGCATGTTATTGAAGACAAGATGATATGACAATGACAAACACTTCTGCAAACTCAACTAAGAGGTGTTCTTCGAAAGGTGTTCTTTACTTACCATACTTACCCTTGAGATGATCATGCATTCGATGGAGTTTGCATGTGGTACTGATCTTGTCCATTACTTAGTCTCCTAGACCTTCTCCTCGACTTCTTGGGAGTGATCTCAGCATGTCACTTTTTCCTTTTGTCATTGAGAAATAGGTCAACGTTGTTTCAGTGTGCAGTGATTGCTACCGAAATGAGGCCCTGGGAAGCCCATCTGCACAGTTTCTGCATGCAAGTTGGACAGTGCAGCTTGGACAACACTACACAGTTTTGAGACACATGGCATTACTGTAGGATGGGGGTCCTGGGAAGACACCTCTGCAAAATTTCAGAGAGCAATATTGGCTACCTGACTGCTTTGTATATTTCTAGAGAGCAATGCTAGCTAGGGTCTTTGCGGCCTGTGGGGTTTCAACAGGCAATGGAGGAAGGTTGATGGTTGAAAAAGCAAAGTGAAAAGTTCCGGAAATTGAATGAAGCTAGGTTGCTTGGGAAATAGCTAAGTGTGAGATCAGTGACATAGATGTAACAGTGATAGGACTCAACTGTGATCGCACATGGACACTTAGTGACACAACTTAGACCATCCAGAATGCATAAGACATACTTTGCTTGATGCAACAACCTTCGTGACAAGAGTGCATGAAGTGAGTGTGAAACATGTCTATGTGATGACAACGACTCATACGCAAACCATTCCCTTGAAGAAACAAGTGACCAAGGATGAGCGATCACATGATCCAAGGTAGGCTCTAAAATTGGCATGCAAGCCAAAATTTTGGAGGGTGGTTGTAGCCTCTACAACACCGGGGTAAACATGTGATGAGAGGCTACTATGATTGGATTCAACCTCCTATGTGACCTTAAGGAAGTGGAATCAATGGAACACATCAGCCAACTTATCCACAACAACAATAGAACCCTCAGGAGACATGTCAGCCACTCAGATATCCTATCCCTGGGTTCCACGAATGTTCTAGAAATCTTAATCCTTGAGAAACCCAAAGTCGCTCTCACAGGCTTGCCTGCTCACGTCTAGAGAGCCAATTTATAATTTCTATGCCAGTGGCTCTGAGATTTGAGCCACTTTTTAATGCCCAAATCCTAGGTCACTGCCTAGAATGGAATGATAACTTAGGAGCAATAAAAGAATAGGGAAACAATGATTCAAAATAAGTAAGTTAAACAAGACCTTAATCAAATCCCTACTAGCCATGACATGAATTTCGTCAAACATGTTACAAGCATGTAATCTAAAGGTGTAATCAACAGAATTAAACATAGGGATATTGTACTTATATGAGAATCCCTAAGAACCATTGTTCTCTCATGCCATTTCCTGCAATGCCATCTATTAGGCCACAGATAAATTATCCATTCATTTAAAAGAAAAAACATGCTAAGAGCCATACATGGCTGATGTCATAAAACACACATATAACTAGGATAATAACAACAAAAATACTCATGAAAGTAAAACCATATAAACCACATATGATTCATCAAAATTATCATAGAAATACAAGGAAAAATAACCTTTCATTAATGATGCAAAAACCAAACCCGAGATGGGAATTCCACATTCTACCCTACCATAGAATGGATGAGCCAAATCTCTCTTTATCCATTCACCACCATGCCATATTCCAAGCATGAATGTGGGAATCAAACCAAAGGAACTAACCAAGGCATACCGAGGCTAAACCACCTCACCCTCATCAATAAAAACTAGGCTTTACCATAATCCATCCCGATCACTAGGCCAACATAATGAACACATCATAATAAGTTTTACCTTGATTTCCATCCGATCACTGGGTCAAACAAGAATGGTTTCCATCGGATTTCTCCACCTACACCATGAGGAATTTTCTTGTCTCCTAGTCTCTTAGGCTTTATCGCAATCCAAAATTGGATCACTAGGCCCTACATGAAGACCCTAGTATCTCAAGCTTTACGACAATCCACATCAGATCACGAGGCCCTAAATTGAGACCCACTCTCTAGGCTTTACCACATATCCCAACTTGGGATACTAGGCCCAATGGAGAGAAAACCACATGTAGGCTTTGTTGGGTGTGTCAGAGGTTTTGACGGGGCCGGTAGCCCCTCTCTATGGGGTCCAGTAGCCCCCCTCTACAGGGTCTAGGGTAGTTCTGTGGGGAATTTTTTTTTTGGACCTTATATTAGGTGGGTGGACCTACCTATGGTTTTGTGAGTGCTTTTTAGAAATGATTTTGGGCATGATGGTTTTCTGCCCATGGTATTTTGTAGATCCGATGAAGGGAACTACAATTATTTTCTAATCCAGGGTTAATGGATTGGGGTTTATGGATGCTTCAGCATGTATATATATGTATTATAACATTGAAAGGAATATAATGGAAAATCAATCTGGTATTCCTGGTTTTGGGATGTAGGGGAAAATATTTGTGTATATATGTTTTATGTTTTATGTTCTCACCATTGTTTATTTTCTATTTTTAGAATTCATATGCAGGTAATTTATGTATGTGGTTAAAACCTACATCTGGTATCAGAGGTGTTTTGGATTCAAGGGGGATGCCTTTGTTGTTGAGGGGTTTTTCTCAGGCCTGTGGTAGACCCTGTTTAGTGGGAGATCTGCATGATTGATTCTTTTGGTGAAAGAAGATGACAAGTAGTGGAAAGATAAATATCGAGAAATTTAATGGTTAGAGTTTTGAGTTGTGGAAACTAAAGATGGAGGATTTGCTGGTGGATAAAGATGAGTAGATGGTGGCAGATCTAGGTACTAAACAAACGATAATGTCATCTGAAGATTGGTTGAAGTTGGATCGGAAGGAAAAGAGCACAATACAGTTCTGTATCTAGTACTTAGTATTGTTAAATGTATCAGGGGAAGCTTCGACAAAGGCTTTGTGGGAAAAGTTATGGAATTTGTACCAATCTAAGTCTTTGGTGAATAAATCGTTCCTACGGAAAAATATGTATAACTTGAGGATGAAGGATGGCGACTTGGTGACAGAGCATCTGAACGCCTTTAACACTGTGGTAAGTCAATTGTTATCGGTTGATATAAAAATTTCAGATGAAGATAAGTGCATGAGTTTGTTGTGTTCTCTACCAGCTTCGTGGGATAGTCTGGTTAATAGGTAGCAATGTGACTTCCTTGCAGTTTGATGAAATAGTCTCATCCCTGTTGTTGGAGGAGATGAGAAGGAAAAATATGGACGGCCAAAATGGTGATGCCTTGTCTATATGAGGATGGTCCCAAAATAGAAACAAAAATAAATCCTCGAGTGGGAGATCTAAATCTAGAGGGGGATCTAAATATCTAGGAAAACCTGTTAAGGTGGTCTGGAAAAGCAGAAAGGAAGGGAACTTCAAAACTTAATGTAGATCTAAAGCTCCTGAGAAAGGAAAGGGATTTGATGATGCTCCTTCTGCATAGGTGAAAACAACCTCAGATGAAGGTGGGGATGTGTACTTGGCTTCTTCTTCTAGTACGCATGTAGATCATGAGGCATGGTTGATTGACTCAGTTGCATCCTTTCACTTCACTCCCCACAAGAAGTGGTTCTGCGACTATGAAAAATATGATGGTGGTGATGTCTTCTTAGGGAATCATAGGAAGGCTAGAATCTTCAGTCACGAAAAAGTCAAGTTGAAGTTGCAAGGTGGAAGGATTAGAAAAATTTTGGGAGTTCTGCATATTCCTGCATTGGCCAAAAATCTAATTTCTATAAGCAAATTGGATGATGCAAGTGTAAAAACAATGTTCGAGAAAGATACCAGCAAGATGGTTCGGGGAGCACTGGTATTGATGTGGGGAGTTTAGATTGGAACTCTGTACAAGATTCAAGGTAGCATTGTTATTGATGGGTGGAACAATTATGTGGTTCTTGAAAGTGGAGCAAAAAATATAGTGGTCTCTAGAGAAAAGATCATGCTATGGAATCAAAGGCTTGAACATATTAGAGAGAAGGGGATTCAAATACTTCATGGTAATGGTATGATAGAAGGTATCTCCAATTGCTCTCTAGATTTTTATTTATGTGAAAATTATGTATATGGGAAGTAGAATCATGTGAGTTTCCCCTCTGGTTCTAAGAGGGCAAAACATATATTAGAGATTGTGCACAATGATGTGTTTAGACCTGTGTTTGTTCCATCACTGGATAATTCTGTGTACTATGTATCATTTATAGATGACTTATCAAGGAATACATGGATATATTTCCTTAGGAAGAATATGAAGTATTTGAAAAGTTTAAAGAATTTTAAGGCTATGGTGGAAAGCCAGAAAGAGAAGAAGATAAAGGTGTTGAGGACAGATAACGGTGGATAGTTTTGAAAGAAGGAATTTGAAGAGTTTTATAAGAAGTGTGGTATATCATGGAAAAAGACTACTCCATACACACCTTAGCCAAATGGAGTTGTAGAAAGAATGATCATGATGTTGATGGAAAAGGAAAGAAGAATGCTAAGTGGTGTTGGGTAAGGACATGAATTTTTGGCAGAGGCAGTGGAGATTGCATGTTAACTGGTCAAAAGGTCACCTTCATCAATGTTGGAGGATAAGACTCCATAAGAAGTATGGACTGGTAAGAAACCCTCTCTTTCACATCTGAGGGTATTTGGATGAGATGCATATGTACATGTTCCAAAGGAGAAAAGAACCAAGTTGGATAGTAAATCTGAAAGGTGCATCTTTATTGGGTATAAGGATGGTTTAAAAGGTTATAAGATTTGGAACCTAGAAACAAGAAGGTTATGTACAATCACGATGTGGTGTTTAGAGGGGTGAAATATGTTATTAAACATGAATTCCTACTAAAGGAACCTGAGAAGATCAAGTTTGAGCTAAAGGAGGAGGAATCAGACTCTACAACAGAAGAGGAATTAGAAGATGAAGAGCAACAAACTCTAGCTGTGAGAAGATCAGTTCAAGAAAGAAGGCAAACAAAAAGGTATAGTTGAGATGCTTTTTGTTAAAAATTTTCTTTATCTATTACTGATGGTGATATCAGAAATCTCAAGGAAGTAATAGATTCAGAGGATGGAAAAATCGTGAAAGTGGCCATGGTTGATGAAATGACATCTTTGCACAAAAAATAGGCTTGGGATCTGGTGGAGTTGCTGGCTGGATGGAAACCCATTGGTAGCAAATGGATGTTTAAGAAGAAGATGAATGCAGAAGGAAAGGTGGATAAATACAAATATTGGTTGGTATAAAAAGGTTATTCCCAGGTGTCGGGAATTGATTTTGCTGATATTTTTCTCCTTTTGCCAAGGTAGCTTCTATTAGATTACTTTTATCTGTTGTTGTTGCTTTTGATTTTGAGGTAGAACCAATGGATTTGAAGACAACATTTCTTCACAGGGATATGGAAAAATATATCTACATGAAGTAAGCTGAATACTTTGCGGTGAAGGGTAAGAAAGAACTGGTATGCAGGTTAAAAAAGTCTCTGTATGGGTTAAAACAATAAAAGGATTTGTTATCAGAAATTTGATACATATATACGGGGACTTGGCTTCACCAAAAGCAAAGAAGATCACTGTGTGTATTTTAAATTAATTGGTGATCGTGTTATTTATTTGGTCCTGTATGTGGATGATATGTTGTTGGTTGGAAATAACAAAGAAATTATCTAGGAATTGAAGACCCAATTGTCCTCCAAATTTGACATGAAATATCTTGGTGTTGCAAACTATATTTTGGGCATTAAAATTAAATGAGATTGGGCAAAGAGGAAGCTTTGGTTAAACCAAAGGAAGTATGTTGAGACAATATTGTAGAGGTTTATTATGTAGGATATTAAACCGGTGAAGGTTCATATTCCTATAGGTGTAAATTTATCTGTTGAACATTGTCCCAAGACACAAGAAGAGGAAGAGGACATGTCTTGTGTTCCATACACAAGTTTAGTTGGTAGCCTCATGTATGAAATGGTCTATACTAGAATAGACATTGCACATGCAGTGGGAGTATTGAGCAAGTCTATGTCAAAACCAAGGAAGGAGCATTGGACAACAGTGAAGAGGGTTTTAAGGTATTTGCGTGACACTAGTGATTATGGTTTGTGCTACCAAGTGAGACCAAGATTGGATAGAGTTTTGGACATCATTGGATTTTTTGATGCAGACTGGGTTGGAGATCTGGATCAGAGAAGATCTACAATTGGGTATGTATTTAACTTGTTTGGAGGTGCATTCAGTTGGATGAGCAAGACATTGTCTGTAGTGGCACTTTCAACTACAGAGGTAGAATACATGGCAGCCACTCATGCAAGCAAGAAATTAGTTTGGTTACAAAGATTTTGTTCAAGTATGGGATTGGTACAATGAGCTATAAGGATAGAATGTGATAGCCAAAGTGTAATTTTCTTGGCAAAGAACTCTGCTTATTATTCAAATACAAAGCACATTGATGTTTAGTATCACTTTGTGAGGGATATGGTTGAGGAAAAAAAGGTGGACACTTTGAATAATGCTACATATGCATTGACAAAGTATGTGAGCACTGAGAAGTTTTCTTGATGTAGAGAAACAATGGGCATTGTAGGGCTGGACCAATGACTAATCTCTTCTGTGGTCCCCCATGGAAAGAAAACAATAAGTGGGAGAATGTTGGGTGTGTGTTATGTTCTTCCCACGACTAGCCCCACGCATGGGGGGTTCATAGTTAATATTGGGGGGGGGGGGGGAAAATCCCCCTTGTTTGTTCCGCTGGGTGTAGCACGGGGTTCAAAGGGGGGGTTTGAGGGGGGAAGTAACCCCCTTCCATGGGGTCTGAGGCATCGCCTCGGGGAAAATAATATTGGACCCTATATAGGTGGGCAGACCTTCCTATGGTTTTTTGCATTATTTTCGTATTTGGTTTTGGGCATGATAGTTTTCTGCCCATGGTCTTTTGTAGATCTGGTCAAGGAAACTATGGTTATGTTCTAATCCAAGGTTAATGGATTGGGGTTTATGGATGCTTCAACATGTCTATA